>JASDQU010736648.1:57092-67480 GCA_032191745.1 Picea mariana | reverse complement strand
AGGAGAAATTTTCATGCTTACGACTGTGAAGATTTAGCGAAGACAAGCGGTCGGAAAGGCGCAAAGAATAAGGGCGTCGTTCACTTGAAATTCGCGACGGAAAATCAATGTTTGTGAAACATTGGTGCAGGCAGCTTATGAGGTAATGAAAAATGTGAATTGGCTGCCAACAGGTTGTTATGTCATCTTGGCCATATCTGTGTTACATTAAGCGAGCGAGCGAAGCTGATCTGGGAAGCCCACTATAGTCAGGTGGCAGGACACTTCAGGGTCAAAAATACAATGGCGATGCTACAGAAACATTTCTACTGGCCAAAACTTCAACAAGAGCTCAACAAGTATATCAGGTCTTGCACTTCCTGTGCTATTGCCAAACCAACCACTAAGAAACAGGGCATGTACACACCTCTTCCTACTCCTAACAGGCCATGGGAATCCATCTCAATGGACTACATGTCAGGCCTCCCATCCACCAAGTAGGGAAATGACTGTGTTTTTGTGGTGGTTGATCTCTTTTCTAAGATGGCGATTCTGATTGCTTGTAAGAAGAGCATCACAGTAGAGGCCACTGCCAAGATCTTCTTTGAACGCGTTTTGGTACATTTTGGAATCCCAAAAACCACTGTCTCAGATCGGGACAGTTGATTTCTCATCAAATTCTGGTCGATCCTCTGTCACTTCTGAACACCAAGCTCACCAAATCCATGACCTTCCACCCCTAGACAGATGGCCAAATTGAGGTCGTAAATCGAATGATTGTGCATATCCTTCGCATGTATAATTTAAAGCACCCTCGCACATGGGATGAGAGCCTTCCCTATGTACAACACAACTACAACCTATCCCTGCATAGCTCAACCAGCCACAGCCCCTTTCAGGTGGGGTTGGGATTCGAACCATTGGGTCCCATAGATGTTGCAATTCCCCTTGTGGTCACCTTGACCGACTCATCTCCTGCTCCAACTGAAGATGACAAAGCCACCTGGTTCATTGAGCATATCCATCACATCTGCCAATAGGTTCAGGATATCCTACATAAGTCCAATGACAAGTACAAACAATGCCATGATCAACATTGGGTGCCACATAAGTTTCAGGTGGGCGACAAAGTTTGGTTGCACTTGCAGAAAGAACGCCTTACGGGAGCCCATCAGAAGCTTCTCCCACTCTGTTATGGGTTGTACACCATCACCAAGGCCGCAAGGGATAATTCGTTTGAGCTCAACATTCGTCCTTTCCTTGGCCTGCACCTAGTGTTCAACATGGATCTCCTTCGCCCTTATTTTCCACCATTATTGGACACCTCAGAAGTAGCAGAACAGCTGAAACCAACAGAGCTCAACCCCAAATTCATACAACATGCATCCAATGATCATATTGTGGACACATAGATCAAGGGCACTCGACAACAAAGGATCTAGCTTTATCAACTCATCAAAGCAACACAGCTCCTGCACCAAGGCAAGTGGCTCACTCGGGGCCAAATTCAACAAAAATTTCCTCATCTGATGGGGGACCTCAACACAATGGATACCATTGCTTCCTAAGGAGGGAGTATTTATCCAGGTGGATATCGGTGGCCACCCACCTTTTCCAACTGGCTCAAAACAGTTTTCTGGCAATTTTGGTAATTGACTATTTTTAGCAGTTTTCACTTCCAAAGTCGTTTTCAAGCCCTAAATGACTTTTTTTTTGGAAAAAAAGGTTTTAAATTTGATTTTTCCCTAGAGGGGTGTGCCCCCATGGAAAGGTGTGCTAACCCATGGGAAGATAAAACCTCTTGACATACTATTTCCCCCATCCTGGCTAGAGATAGCCCCAAAACTATTGGGAAAGTTCCACCCAAAATATACACCCACACCTGATGATATCGGGCCGCTCATAGGAATGGTGGAGGTAGAAGGAGTTCCACCTCCCATGCTGAAACTAAGGCTCGGACCCCACTGGAAAAGGATCCAGGAGTGGTAATTGGAATAGAAGGGATGGGCATAGTAACACTGGGTATACTAACGGATGGGAATGAAGACATGGTCGGGGTCCCCCAGATCGAGGGACTTGTAGAGAAAGGCATAGGTGATGTAGGTCCAATGGAGCTAAGGGATGGTAATGTGGAGATCATGGGGATGCCCCCAGTCCCACTTGAGGATGGGCTTGATGGCTCAGCTACATTGGATGAGACACTTGGTCCTGACATGGTGTAAGGATTGTTGAACAAAGAAAAAGGCTCACCAAAAATATCCCCTACCTAGATGAGTAGAGGTGATTCAAGATCAGTTAAAGAAGGGTTAAAGTTTGGTGGAGGAATTTTATCGACCACTTCCACTTCAACCAAACCAATCTCCGTGAACTAAATATAAGACCCTTCAAATTGTTGGTCACCTACTTCACATCGCTTGAGAGGTGGTTGTACCTTCGTGATGGGTTCTAGTCCTCGCAATCGACAAGACCGGTGTAGGAATTCATCCACAATGAAAAGAATAGGTGTAAATCAAACACAATTCAACCAAGGTCGATCTAGAATCAAAATCAAAGAGAAACCCCTTACAAATATAGGATAATAGCAAGCAAAGCAATGGCTCAGGAGCCTTCTGAAAACAAACCCCCTATGGAGATGAAGTCGCCAAAAGATTGGATAGCGAAGGTATGAGGAGAAGTTACGATGATCTATATGAAACATCCATGACTGGTGCAAACACCCTTTATTAAGGCGGGCACCCTCTGGGGGAACTGAGATCGTGAATGAACATCTGCTCTAGGTACTTGTTAACGCCTAGATTTTCACCCTTGAAAATCTTGAGGGTTAAGATCCAACATGCAATATTTTGGTTGGCATTCTGAGATTATCCTAGATTTTAGCACTTGTGGTTAGCAGAGGTTGGTTCCCATCAGAGGCTAGTATATGATTGGTACATGGTTGTTTGGTTCAGAGTTAGAGTTGGCATGGTTTCCCATGCATTTTGAGAGAGATGTCTACATACAACAGGCATTGCTACCTTTTAGGAGACATGGATTGAGTGGGTCTCTTGATAATTTGGAGTAGTTATGAACATACAGGGAGATTCCTTACATGATTCTAGGCCTTATAACACTTTTCCGGGCGACGTGAAGGAAATTTCTATTTTTTGCATTTTGGGATCCAGCCCCATATTCAGATTTTGAGCACATATTGTCTATCCTTGCAACATTCTGATTCTTTTGGATCTTTTCTGGGATGATTTGACACAATTTACTATTTTTAGTAGGTTGAGAACCAGGGCTCGCATGTCAATTCTGATTGCAGTTTGGATCCCTTATGGAAAAATGAGTTCAAGGAGTATAAATTCAAAGGCATTCAGACAAATTTCTATTTGTAGCACTATCTATTTTTAGATAGTGACATGTGGTAGTGTTCTCCTAGTCTTCCTGGATGATATGGATAGTTTCCTAAAATTTAGGAGCCGGATTCTATTTTTAGAAAGTTCTATATTTAGTAGGTACGCTCATCATCCATGCATTGCCAAGTGGCACCCTCACAAGTCGACATGTGGCAAATTTATAGAGTGATGTGGCGTCCACCTACCATAGGGTGAATTTTCCCAAGACTTGAGCATATAATAAATAAATTAATTGAGATAAGGGAGACGCATAATTGGGCCTAAATTTAGCCATATATTCCTCTGTATAATCACCTCTCCACTTTCCATGCATCAACTCCATAAAATTCACCTTCAGTTGAGTTTAAACCGCAATTTCCTAAAAAATAGGGAATCCCTAAAAAATAGGACGAAATTCCCCAATCAAGGCTTAATTTTCTCACTAACATTTCCTCACTCAACATATCTTCACTTTCCATGCATTGTTTTCCTCAAATTCCTCTAAATTTGCTTTTAAATGCAAATTTCCTAAAATTTAGGAAAATCCCTAAAAATAGGATGAATTTCCCCTTGGATAAAAATCACTCATTACTTGTCCAAATTTAGCATTTAGACATATGATTAATTCCTAATTTTTTTCCCCGTGCGTTAACTCTCCTAATCTTCACACGAGTTAACTCTCTTTCCATTCCCTCGTGTGCATTAATCCCTAAATTTCTCACTCACAATTATTCCCTCGTGCACATTTATTCTTGTTTTATTCACACTCCTATCTTATATATTGGATGGTTTTCATTGGTTATTGGCTAGTTCATTGCAGCAGCAACATAGTGTCTTTCTCATTCTCCTCTCTCTTCTTCTCTAATCTAGTGGCTCTTCTCTTAGCAAAGTAGTCATTGTACTAGTCGTAGGCTTGCCAAGTGTGGCACAATCAACTCTCTTGTAAGCTTGATCAATAAAGAACTGTGTGTTTGTCTTCAAACCTCTTTTCTTGGCGGTACTATGGTAAATTTTTGATCTGATTTGTCATTTTTTGAATTGTTCATTGTGGTTATTTATGATCTTTTGAATAGTTTTCTTCCTTATTTCCAATCTATTATCTTTGTGTTAACCCTATAGATTCCCTCCAAGCGGAAATAATCACTTTTCCTCATCATTTTGGGCTACTTTTACATGTCCAAGACGAACAACTTGTTTATTTTTTGTTTTTAACGCAGAAATCATAATTTAGATCAACAACAAGGCACTTCAGTGTACCTAGGGACTCCCCCTAGAGGCTAGCAAGCACTAGCCCCAAAAAATAGGGGTTTGGTTAGTGACAATTTGGGGGACTTGCTTCTTTAATTAGCCTATTTTTACTGTTGTCTTAACACATATATCAACTCAGATTGGAGGGTAAAAATTTGTGCTAACAATACTATAGGTGCATCCCACCTGCAGTCACCTATGTTGGCTACCTAGGAAAGGTCACTAAGGCTACCACCGTACAATAAATGATTGGATGAACAATTGGAGGTCCAACCACACATAAGGGAAAGGTAACTAAGCCTGAAGATTCAAAGGTGTTACCTCACAGAGAGGTGTGGCACCAATGAAACCCCCATACACGTAGCAATCAAAGTGATACCGCAAACACCAAAACAAGCAGAGAGGGGCAATCTCCTTACTTTCCCCAATGCAACCTCTAGCTTAACTCATGTGTTAGAGGATCCTCTCGACACGTTGATTCCAAGAATGAATTTATCACTCTCTAATTACTCATAGGTTTCGTTTATGTGGCCTTGGAGAGTTTACTCTCAAATCCTATTCCAAGGCCTCAAGCCTATCTAATGTTAGTTCACTAAAAAGGAAAAATGTCTAATTGATTTTAAATTACGCAATTTCATTTTATGGTTGTTATTTACGTCAACAGGAGATGAATGAAACCTTAATGGTGTTTTATGACTCTTGACCCAACCAAGCAATTCAAAGAATGCCAATGCAATTTGTTCACTTTAATGAATTCTAGCTACGGGAGGGAAAGAGGTTTTTCTTCTTTGTAATCTTGTAATATTAATCCCACACACCAAACAACCATTCACAAAATTCAGATATGAAATTCTTTTCAAAACTCAAACCAAACAATTCAATGATGAAAACTCTTGTTCTAATGCTTCAAAAGCTCACAAGCAAGCAATTTTTTTTTTTGTTTTTGTAATTTTTCCAAATGTAATGCAAAAAGATTCATGATCTATGCAAGAACACAAAAATTCAAATGAAAAATCAACAAATCAACAAGCAAAGGGTTGTAGGAAATTGGTAGTGATGCTTAAAAAATCCCACTCCAATGTCACTACGAAGATCTCACCCAAAACTCACCTAAAAGGATAGATCTAGCAATGGATAATAATCACAAAAGGACAATCCAAAATCAATCACATCATACACTACTAGATTTGTTTAGATCTATTGGGTTCACTTCCCAATTTAACAAGATCACCAAATAACAAACAAACCTAACCACACAATCCAAGATAAACCACACAATCACACTCCAAACAATAAATGAAGGTAAATTATACGACAATAAAACTCAGAGGGACAAGATATTTGCAAAACATATCAACAGAGACCTTTGGATCTAGACTAACCAGATATGATCTCAAAATTATGTAAACCTGCAGCTTTCCCCAATTAGCAAAGATCATCGCAAGACACTGGCATTACAACCAATGATGATCATCGCATGTCTCTTATACTGCAACATGTAACAACTACAGAAATAATTATTTTTTAGACAGGTGGATCTGCTTTAGATCAATCATATCTATCTCAGATCTATCAAACCTGAGAGATATAACCTCTAGAGGAGTATGGGGAATACAAATTAGATCGCAAACAGAAAATAGAGGGTAATTTGGCAAGGAAATCCAAATTAGAGAAGAATAAAAGTTTCTTCCCCAATGGAGTCGCAAGTTCTATTATTGGAGAAATATCACCAGTATGGTGTGTTAGATCTTCCTGGGATCTTCCTACTGAGCTTAGACAAACAGTGGGGCTAAAGTTCTATGATTCTCCTAGATCTAAGTAGATTTATTTCCTTTTAACTGAGAGGGGTGGTAACCATACCTTTCAACTGATGGTTGTCCACGCATATCCGGTTGATGTAGCTCCTGAGATCCAGCTCCAACTCCTGCAATCGGCTTCCTACACACAAGGAGACAAACAACTACCGATCTACTTTCTCTTCTAGTATTAGGAAATCCAAATCTATCAGATCTATCTTTATATATACCACATGAGATCATATCCAAACATTTACAAATCAAATGCAAACAATTTTGGGGGGAACGAATGATCTATTGAGTAAAATAATGGAAATACATCAAACATCATACCTTGGATGTGAAAGCATTCCCCTTTTCTCTGCTCCTTGCTCCCAGCTCCTCCTCAGCTTCTTAATCTGACTAGGCAATCTAACTATGGTTTTTATGAGTAGGAGATGCTCCTCTATATTTGAACAGCATAACTTTGTAAATGATTCTTCCTCTTTCTTACTCAAGACTTTCCTTTCTTATATAGATCCTTGGAGTAGGCTTGGGAGAGCTTATAGATATTCTAGAACCCATTAGAAACTCGAATTACATGAGTTCTTAGGCTCATACCAAGAAGATACAACTCACCCATCACTTAGATCTTCGTAACTCATCGAATCTAAAAGGTTGCATAGATCATCATGTGTTGCACTACAGATTACATGCGATGATCATTGTGTGTTGTCTCCTATGAGTCCTACGACGACCCTAAAAAAGGTCATGAATCTCAAGAAAGAAATGTGCTTTGGCTTTCATTTTCTATTGGATTCCCTTATGGACTGTAGGGTGGAAATTAAGGCTATAACACTCACTAAATACCTTGTTGTATGTTATGGTTGTTGAATCTTTGGGATATCTGCTCAACTCTCAGGTGACTCTATGACACATTTGGGGGCATTCCCTTGCTTGAGCTTAATGGGGCTAGCTTGTCAATGGCCATTTCATTGATGACTCTTTCTTGTCCATCAATGAAGACTATCTATGTTGGAAAATAATATGGATTGCCTTGATGTGTCTTTGTGTTTCTTTTGGTTCCAAAATTCAATGGACCAAATCTTAGTGCTATCAATAGAGTCAATGGCCAAGGCCTTTGTATTTTGACTCCCTAAATTGGTCCTAGCTTCGGCTGGGATAAATTTTCAATTTTTTTTGCATCCCCTTTGCCTTCCAGGAATCCGCTTAGGAGCTTTAGGAGGAGGTGGTTCAAAGCATGGACAAAAAAACAATAACTAGATCATTAAACCTCTCAGGTTAGCTTCCAAATTTCATATTTTCCCTAAGGTTTTGTTGGCCATGCATGTCTATTACTCCTCCCATTGAGTCCCCTCTATTGATCTACATTTCAATCAATAGGGAAAAATTGGCAAAGCATTGCCAAGCTACCTTTGTTTTACGTCAGCATGTATATCTATACCTGGTAGTGGCATGGTGCACAATCAAAGTCTTATCACCCATTTTAATCCCATTAAGTTTAGCACATGTTATGTCTGTCACTTTGATCCTACTACATATCGACTCCCAAAATTGAGTTGCAGAAAAGTAATGAAGAAATAAATGATCCAGAATTACAAAGAAAGTTATTTTTTCCATATGATACAAGAACCTATAAGCATACATCTTTCTTAGCTACATGAAACTCTCCATAACCTGTGTATTATTAGCAGAAACTATGTAATGATTTTTTTTTCAATCTTGATTATCAAGCTTGTTCTTCAATTTTGACTTCAAGAATGATAGTGCGATAAAAATGCTATCATCCTCCACTGGCTACATGTAATTCTCTTTTAGTATTGGCATCAAAAGTATAATTTCAATAGAGGAATGTCGGTCTCATGCTAATAGGTCTCCTATGATGAAAACATAGGAACCTAGTGCATAGACCATTTTTCTCTTTGCTTAGCTAAGTAGAGACCATTTCCCTCTCTACATAACCAATAAGTTTTTTCAAAGAAAATATAAAATAAGCATAGTAGATCCTAAAAGGTGAAGATGCTTAAGTCATGCCACAAAGTGAAAAGAAATAAAAAAATCATTCCCTTGAACCATCAAATCTATAAAGAAAATAATAATAATTATGGAAAACACATAAAATGTCTGGAGACTAACCAAAACCATATATTAAGCCTAATACCATATGTTTGTCAAATAAACATGACAAAAATGTGAAAACAAGTTTTTTTTACTCAACAAAGGTCTTTAACTTTAACCCAAACCCTTTAATCAATGGAAATCACATGAAACCAATCATGCCACAACAAAGGGTTCATTCAAACATCAAATGAGAACTAGAAGCATTCAAGGGACTAACACAATTTTTAACCAAAATAAACTCAAAATTTCAAACTTGACAAAATGTTACAAAATGTAGCAAACACACAAATCATTAAAATTTACCAAGATAATAGAGCTAGACATCAAAGAAATTTCATCTACTTGAATGAGCCCATTCTTTCTTCGTGGAAGTCTTGTTAAATTAGTTATTTACCCTTTAATATTATGACACTATCTATGCGAAGAGAAAGGTCCTAGTTTCATTTCTTATCACATACAAGAAAGAGACAATGTAATAGTTAAATATCAAAACATCAATCTTAAAATAACTTACATCATGGAAATGTGGCTCTAATGTTACAATGAAATCTTGCTATGATAAAGAATTTTTTACCTACTCCAAAAATATAGGAACAACAAATCACAAGAATCACATCATTTGTGTTATTCCATTCACTATTTCTTGCACCGCCAATGGAACACATATACTGAAATAAGTGTCCCCTAGGTCCTCATATATATTGGATTAGATCAAGTCTTGTGGTATATCAATTTCTCAGTTCTCATCTTGGTGTTCATTTTCTTCATTTTGAACAAGACCTTCTCTGGATGGACTATCATTATGAGCCTCCAAAGAATTATGTTCCATATCAAGTTCAATAGAGAAATTTGTTATAGTGTTTTCTCCCTTTCTATCACAATCTGATCACAAAAGAGCTAGTGCTCTTTCATATGAAAAAATGTTAATGTCATACTTTGTTACATATAATCTTAAACATATATCCATATGTTTATCAAGATTGTTCCTCATCTTTGACTTCAAAAATGACAGTGCACTAAACATTCTTTCATCTTCCATTGATCCCAAAATCATGGTTTGACACAAATATGCTAATTTGAAATATTCTGATATGTTTTCCTGTAAGTATTGGCCAACACCTAAAATAGTCCATAATCTTGTTATTGCAACATATTCCATAGGATTCTCCAAAAAACAAAATTTATTCCACATTGTTTCAGCGAAGTGTGTGACTTGTTGAAACAATTTTGATTTATCTAAAATACCTTCAACATGTTCTCCATGTGTCTCGACCTTCTTGCAAAAGTGGTGCACTAAAGTATTTAATTTTTCCACAAAGTTGTGTTTTAAAGTAGTTTGACATTTTTTATTGTTCCAATATTGAGGGTACACCACAGACATAGCCTCCAAAAATTCATCTTGAGGAAATTCTTCTCTTATCTCCAATGCTAGTGATTTTTCCATTTCTATCAAGTTGTGTCTCACTGAAATGACAACATTGTTGAATAGGTCTCTTGAAATCATACACTCTTTGGTGGTTCATCCTGTCTTATCAATCTAATAAAAATGAACCATATACCCATGCACTACCATACATAGTATCATCTTTTCATCAAACTTAAAAAAAAAATCAGTATTTTCTATATCAATGATTGTAGTCCAATTTGTAAATTTTGGACCTGTGAAAAACTCTGGAATTGTATACAAATTATCCAATGAAAGGCATGCAAATTTTCTTGCATTTGTGTATTCTGCAATATACATTGTGCGACTTTGAGACATTTTCACAGGGACATTCATTTCATCTAACATAGGAAGAATTCCAACCAATGTTAATAATGTCTCTATGTCAGTTAGTCGAAAGAGAATATCTTGAGCTTTATCTACACT
>JASDQU010736648.1:18610-57042 GCA_032191745.1 Picea mariana | reverse complement strand
TATCATCTCTTGTACTTCCAAATGGATCTATCTAATATTTTCAACAAATTTATTTTCTTTCAATGCTTCTCCTGTGATTTCTTCCCTCACTCCTCCTTGTTTTCCATATACAACATCCAAGGGCGAAGTCAGTAAATACCCAAAACAAGTTTCAAAAGGGGACTTATCAGTAGAAGTGTGGAATGCTCTATTATATGAGTGTTTAATATAGATCATATTTTCATCCCAGGTCTTCATATGATTCTGATTGTAACCCCTCAAAAGATGTACCAACGTCCTATTGACTACTTTTGTATTCCCCTCTTTTTGCGGATAGAATGTTGTAGATCTCTTCAACTTTGTGTCCATCTTCTCCCAAAGTGTATTCCAAAAGAAACTAAGAAGTACGATATCCTTATCTAAGATGATGCTCCTTGGTATCCCAAAGTGAACCTAGACCTATTAAAAGAACATATTTTGTGTGTCTTATCCTTTGATGGTTTTTTTACAAAGCATAGTAATCTACATCTTGTTGAATCTACCAACTACCACAAAAAGATAGTTACATCCCTTCTGAGTTGTTGGTAAACCACCCACAAAATCCATGGAAATGCTTTCCCAAGGTTGAATGGGTATAGGTAAGGGATGGTATAGAACTTTATTTCTATTGTTGGGCTTATTGATACAACAAAGTATGCATCCTCTAATATACCATGCTACATATTTTGCATTATGGGCTAGTACACATATTTTTGTAATTTAACAACTGTCTTCCCAATACCAAAATGTCCTTCAACCTTGGAGGTGTGAGTCTCTCTCATAACCTATAATATTTCACCTTTAGGAACATAGATCTTGTCTAGATTGTAGAATAACACATTCAAGAGATGATAGTCAACCTTAATATCACCTTATTCTACATGAATTTTCCCCTGTAGATGCTGAAACACCTCCTTGAAGTCCGCATCTTTTGTGTATGCTTCTTTGTATGAATCATGGGTAAAAGGATCCATGTACATGAGAGTTCCAAAATATGTAATCTTTTATGTGTGTGGCCTTGAAACCATGTCCTCCAACTAATTAGTGTTTCCCTTCTTATTCTTGATGACTGGATGACATTGTTGCAAAACCCTCATCCACTTGTAATTTCTAGTTTGTTGAAGCTTACTCTGGTCCTACAAATACTGTAGTGGCTGGTATTTTTGTGGATAATGGTTTCCTTACCCATCAGATAATGCTTTCACTTCTTAATAGCTTGAATCAGGGCATAGAGTTCCTTATAATATGTAGCGTAGTTCAAAACTCACCCATGAAACATCTCAAAATGACAACACACTGACTTACCTCCTTGCATCAAAACTGCTTCCATATCATACCCACTTACATTCATCTCCACTTAGAATGGATTTTACAAGTTAGGAAATGCGAGAACTATTGCTTGATTGATTTCATTTGAGATAGTCGAAATATTTATGTCGATTATTCTCCACTATAAACTCTTACCACTTGTTTTTATGTCATGGAGTGGTGTAGATATAGATGAAAAATATTCTATAAAATTCCATAGGTACTGTGTTGTCTAAACAAAGATCCTAAATTCATTGACATTAGTAGGAACTGACCATTTTACGGTGGCCTCCATCTTTACAGGATCTATCTGGAGCTCCCCTCCATTGGTCACATACCCCAAATACACTAATGACCACCGAGCAAACTCACATTTCTTGAAGTTGGCCAACAATTAATGCCTTTTCAGAGTCTCTAACACCTGCATGAGACATGACATCCACTCCTCCTAGGTAGAGCTATAAACCAATATATCTTTCAAATACACTATCACAAATGAATCTAAACATGGGAATAATACATCATTCATCAGTTTGATAAATGTATTTGGTGCATTATGTAAACCAAATGGTATGATCAACCGTTCATACAAAACTTGCCTTGTCTTGAAGGCAATTTTCCAGGTGTCTTCTTCTTTAACATGTACTTGGTGGTTTCTCTATTTGAGATCCAACTTGGTGAAGTACTTGGCATGCTATAATTGGTCTAAAAAATCATCGATCCTGGGTAGAGGGTATTGATTCTTGAGTGTAATATTGTTCAAATCTCCATAGTCGATATACATTCACCAAGTCCCATCCTTTTTTGGAATGCTGATGATAGGTGACCCACAAGGTGAGGTGCTTAGTCAAATTATTCCCTGCGCCAACAGTTGCTGCAACTATTTCTTCACTTCATCTATTTCTAGAACATACTATCTATACAACCCAATATTTGGTAATGGGGAGTCATGCAACGATTGTTTCTTGTGCTTCACTTTTGATCCGAAATCGGATTCAGAAGGCTGTCAGGGCATGAAAAATGCTAAAAAATGAAAGTGCTCGGAATCCGACGAAACCAACACCATTGCGTCCGGCTCGTCTTCCTGATTTTGGTGGTATAATTTTTATGTCAAACGGAGTCCGTATGAAGAAGATATAGCATTCTGTCCGTCGAGCCAAACAGGGAAAATTTTGGGATGCTGACTGTGCATGTCCGTACAGTCCGTACAGGGACACGTGGTAGGTCCATACGACGACACATGGCAGGTTCCGTATAGGACACGTGGTGGCTCCAAGGAGTGCCACGTGTCAGGCAGATTTGGCATTTATGGAGTACACTTGGGCCAATCCGAAGGTGACACGTGTCACCACTGGAAGGGTGACACGTGGCATGGATGACGTCAGCAGATGACGTGGCTCGAGTGACGTGGCAGTTGACAGAGCCTATGGCAGTGACATGTGGCAATGATGTGGACCAATCAGCGATGGACACGCGGCATGATCTTGTTGGTTGATAATCATCGAATCAGATGCTGACACGTGGCGTTTAATTGGCAAATGATTGGGTGCCACATGGCCCAATCACGGGCTGCCATGTGGCACCCAGGTATTGGCTCGTTGTTGTTGGTTGAATTGTTCAAAAGTTTATGGCTCGGACGGGAATTGAACCCGTGACCTGCGGGTGGCCGAAAGGACTGGCAGGGCTGGGCTAGCCACCCGCCCCGCCAAAGGTTGTATTTAATCATACGGCACAATATTTATTTAAATTTGTATGTGTTATTATTTGGCGGGGGGGTCGGGCCGGGGCTTGGCCCCGACCCACGGTTTTGCGCCATTTCACATATGACCTCGTATATGGGCTCTACCACTAAACGCGCAGGGGTTTGTTAAAATTGTAACCGTGACTTTTGAATGGCGCAGGTTTATGTTACATGTGACCAAATACTTTGGCGCAGGGGTTTAATACCATGACCGTTTATTAATGCGCGTTTTGAACGGTTATATGTTATGTTAAGCCCATGGATATGTTACGCCGCCATACGCCCGGGAGCGTGGGGAGTTAACATTTAACGCGTGTTTCAAATATTATGCGGTTGCAACAGTTGGCGGGTGGTTAAATTGTTAGGCCACGGTTTTAAACACCGACCATGTGACCAAGTGCCAAATCTGTTTGGGGCTAGCGCTAGCCCTTTGGGCTAAGCGCTTGGCCATGTTATAAGTGCATATGACCACCTGAAGGGGGCGCGCACCCAGATTTGGGGGGCTGTGCCTAATTTGTAACTAATATATAGTTTTAAAGTGGGTTATAACCATATTTTTGGTTTTTAACTAATCATTAGCCCATTTTTATTGTAATTAACTCATAATTGGGAGTTATTGGGCTTTTTTAGAGCCTAATTCTTGGGAGGAAGTTGGAGATTGATAACCAACTTTCCCACTATTTAACCAAGGCCATGTTGAGGCCATTTGGTCAGATTTTGGAAGCTTATGGAGCTTTTGGACGGTTTTGGAGAGCAAAGATGTTGAGGCAAAGCCAGGTCTAAGCCAGTTTGAGGCAGGGAAGCTGTTGAGGAGGAGATGCTGTCGGACGATTTCCGAGAGCTCGGGACATCCGTTTCAGGTGCCGTAAGTTGTGCAAGATTCTAGAGATCTGGGCAAACATGACCAGATCAGTCTGGAAGCCATTCGGCATTGTAATGATGTACTAATAAGCTTTCAAAAAGAAATAAAGAAGCCTCCCTCACAGAGAAAATGCCCAGAGACGTAAGCAAAGTTGTTCCGAACTCCGTTATCAACCTGTGCATAATGGTTTGCTGTTTCTCATTGTTTTCAGATCTGCAATTATGTTTATGGCTGTATAATTCATTCTCTTTTCTCGCTCTTTCGTTAAGTTTCCCAATGGTCAATTAATGCATGCAATTAAAAACTCAACCATAAGTCATTTCGAAAAATCTTGACGGATCAACTTTACTCTTAGGTGGTATCCCTTTAGGCTCCTGGAACACTCCTTTGTATGCTTGCAACAACATTTCCAACTGTTGTTTTTTCTTTTCAGTACATCCCTCCAAGATTGCATTTACTCCTATTGACTCATCACCCAAATGATTCTCTCATAAGAAAATAAAAATGTACTTCTTAGTTGAACTAATCAACTTTTTGTCTTGGTTGGCACTTACTAGTGAGATATTCGATTTACCTTTATGCACATTGATGAAATAATTCCCATCCTTGATCAGGCGGTACTCGATTTCTCTATACATGAAGGTATCATCCCTCATATACATGTAGGTTACTCCAAACACTACACCAAACACATTAATGGGTACTACCTCCAGGGATGATTTTAAGAACCCCCCTTAAATTTATATGTATAATAAATGGGCAAATCCCCATGTTACATAGGAAAAATTGAAGGCTATTTTATCAATAATATAATATGTACATATAATTTTTTGGTTAATCTTTTAGTTAATTATATAATCTCTTAAAATCTTGGTGAATCTTTCACTAAATTATAAATTCTTGTAAAATCTTGGCGAATCTTTCACTGAATTATAAAACCTTGTAAAGTCTTGGTTTATTTTTTGAAAAAGTATAAAACCATATATAATAATAGGAAAATGTATTCATTAAACTGCAATATACTCATTTTACATATTTGGAAAAAGAAACATAATTTGTCCATCCTCTAGACAATGCTGCAAGCATTAAGGGTTATGTTTGTCAAGGTTCTCAATGTACACTCTTGCATATCCCTCTATCACCACAAAGTTCATATGTGTTGATCCTGACCACCACTTCTGTCAAGCTTAGGATATATTAATCTTTGCTCTACCGCTTCTATTATGGATTCTTTATTACCGATTCATCGATTATGAAAGGACCCTTCAAACAAGTTCATCATAGGATGTTCTTAAATATAAGCTCACATAATTCTATCCATCAATAACTCCAAAACTATAATAATATTGATAAGTCACATTCCATGCATGACTTCTTCTCTAATCATCCATTTGTACTAAAAAAGGACCCATTTCCAAGGAAGAGAGATCTCTTTTATCCTTTATATTTTATTGTCTTATAAAAAAGTATAGGGACACATAACTTTGTAATAAATGTTGGGCACAAATTAGGCCTTAGAAAAAAAGATAGTCTCAGTTAGACTGCCATAATTAAGCATGAACAATAAGAGATGTAGATTAAGTAAGGGTTATTATCCCATCATGTATATCTATACCTAGCAGTAGCAAGGTGCACAATCAAAGTTCTATCACTCATTTTAAGCCCATTAAGGGTAGCACATGCAATGTCTATCACTTGGATCCTACTACATACCGACTCCCAAAATTGAGTTGTAGAAAAGTAATGATGAAATAAATGATCCCAAATTATATAAAAAGCTATTTTTTCTATGTGATACAAGCACCGATAAGCATACCTCTTTCTTAGTTACATGAAGCTCTCTATAACATGTGCATTATTAACATAAACTATTGAATGTTTTTTTTTCTAGCTTGTTTATCAAGCTTGTTCTTCAACTTTGACTTCAAGAATGATAGTGCAATAAACATTCTCTCATCCTCCACTAGCTACATGTAATGCTCTTTTAGTCTTGGCATCAAAAGTATAATTGCATTAGAGGAATGACAGTATCATGCTAATAGGTCTCCTATGATGAACACATAGGAACCTAGTGCATAGACCATTTTTCTCTTCGCTTAGCTAAGTAGATCTCATTTCCCTTTCTAAATTACCAATAAGTCTTTTCAAATAAAATATTAAATAAACATAGTAGATCCTAAAAGGTGAAGATGCTTAAGTCATGCCACAAAGTGAAAGGAAATAAAAAAAGCTTTCCTTGAACCATCAAATATATAAAGAAAATAATAATAATTATGAAAACACATTGAGTGCCCAGAGAATAACCAAAGCCATATATTAATCCTAATACCATATGTTTGCCAAATAAACATGACAAAAAGATGATTTGTTTTTTTTTTTACTTAACAAAGTTTTTTAACTTTAACCCAAACCCTTGACTCAATGGAAATTGGATGAAACCAATCATGCCACAAGAAAGGGTTCATTCAAACATGAAATGAGAACTAGAAGCATTCAAGGGACTAACACAATTTTTAACCAAAATAAACCCAAAATTTCAAACTTGACAAAATGTTCCAAAATGCAGCAAACAAACAAACCATTAAAATTTACCAATATAAGAGAGCTAGACATCAAAGAAATTTAATCTACTTGAACGAGCCCATTCTTGCTTAACAAAACTCTTGTTAAATGAGTTATTTACCCTTTAATACCAGGACACTATCTATGTGAAAAGATAAATCCTGGCTTCATCAATTTCCAACTTCATTTCCTATCACATACAAGAAATAGATAATGTAATAGTTAAATATCAAAACATAAATCTTAAAATAAATTCCATGAAGGAAATGTGGCTCAAATATTACAATGAAAAATACAAAATATAGAACCTTTTTTTACTTGAAATGCAACCTCAAATTGACATATAGTAATCTTGCTATGAAAAATAATTTCCGACCTACTCCAAAAATAGAGGAAAAATGAATAAGAAGAATCACATCATTTATGCTATTCTATTCACTATTTCTTGCACGCCAATGGAACATGTATACCAACTTTGACTTCAAGAATGATAGTGCAATAAAAATTCTCTCATCCTCCTCTGGCTACATGTAATGCTCTTTTAGTCTTGACATCAAAAGTATAATTGCATTAGAGGAATGTCAATCTCATGCTAATAGGTATTCTATGATGAATGCATAGACCATTTTTCTCTTCGCTTAGCTAAGTAGAGCTCATTTTACTTTCTAAATAATCAATAAGTCTTTTTAAAGAAAATATAAAATAAACATAGTATATCCTAAAATGTGAAGATGCTCAGGTCATGCCAGAAAGTGAAAGGAAATAATTTTTTTTTTCCTTGAACCATCAAATATATAAATAAAATAAAAATAATTATGGAAAACACATTAAGTGCCCACAAAATAACCAAATCCATATATTAATCCTAATACCATGTTGTAATCTAGGTAAAAATAGGGGAGTGTTACCAATAGTTCAATACATAAGCAAGCATAGATTCACATATACATACATATAGATAAAAACATACACAAAGTAGTGGAAGCACAAAGAATAGCCTTTTATTAGATAGATAAGTCGATACAACACGATGGATACCATCTTATCTGATGCATACTTGTCTATTTATACCTACATATTCAGTTAGCAGGCAGTTGTAACTACTTAATTTTCTGGGTCGGTCGGTTAACCGAACTCTCAATCGACTTATAATTTCAACTTCGACAGTCGACCAACTAACTTTTAGTCAACTGTCGAGTCTAGTTGACAGAGTCAACTATCCCATACAACATCTCCCCCCTCCTCAATTCTTTTCTCGTCCTGAGCAAGAGGGGAGTAAAATAAAACTTTCTTTTACATTGATTGTTTACAAATAGAGATGATAGAAAGAGAGAAAGAAGAGGAATTATAGCCAAAAGGTTTTGGTGTTTGATAGGATTATGGAGCCATATTCGACTGTCCTGCTACACCGAGATCTTTGCCGCCAGTCGATTCAAATGCATCCATTGGTATGCTTTCTGTACTAGCTTCGAAGGAAACATGTAGGATATTGGGAGATGAATGCTATATATGTTGGGTGAAGTCATTCCATGCATTGATCAATTGGTGTTCTTCCAAGCCTAGTGTGTTGATCTATCCAAGCAAGTTTACTTTTTCTGATATTTCTGCTTGCTGTACTGTGACCGATTATGGGTCACTCTGGTGCTCCATCTCTTGAATATTTTCTTTGAGCTGTGCGAGGAAAATTAATGCACTGTTAGTTTCCAACAATACTTTATGACCTTCCTTCTGCCATTCTTATTCTTGTTGTGAGAGTAGTGACTCTACTGCTTTTTCTTTTGCTAACTAACTTGTGAGGGCCTCTTTGATCTTTATGTCGATCGCCATATTTCTAGTTTTTTCTATGTTTTCAATCGTAGCTCTTTGTATTCTTCCCTTGATGAATGCATTTGCAAAGTAGGTTGGTCAGTTACTTACCACCAAATTTAGCATTGTAGCACTCTTGGTGACTTCTTCCACATTTTTTCTGAGTCCTTTAAGATTGTTGTATTATGTCACCATGATGGTGGTTGTCTGCTCTCAGATTCTTTGATTATCAGTCCTTTCTAGGTGGTATTGTTGTTGTATATCTTCCTTTTCCTTTTGTACAAGTTTGACTTGTTGTTGGTTCTCTGTATTATCCGTGATCAACCTTTTGACCAAGTCTTTAAAACCTGCCAAGGGCCTCTCCATTTCTGGAAACTTCTTTGTTCCTAAATGCTTTATGACCATCTCTCTACATTCCTGTAGCATTTTCTTTTGATCCTCCTTTACTTTTGAAATCCAACTTCCTTATTTAATCACTTTCTTCCACCTCTTTGCTGATTCTTTTGAAATGACTTGATGTAAGTCGAAAAGGTGTTAGTCAGATACTGATGTCCGGTCGAGTGTATTTTTGATAGATGACTCAGACGGGCTGGATGATTGGATGGTTTTAAAGGTAATTTGCACATATTCATTTTTCTTACTCTTTCTTGATGTTCTTTTTGCCCCCCCTTCCTTCTATTGAGCTTGTGTTGTAGGTAAGTGAGTCTGATCGACCTGTTCCCTTACCGTTGTTTCCTTCTACTGCATCTACTTTGTTTCTGTTTGCAAGGAAGGCTACTGAGCCTGCATTAGAGCTTGTACTGTATCCTTATTCAAAGAGTTTTCTAGTATGGGGTTGTCTCTATGGTCCTGTTGTTGTTGTTGTCCTGCTTCTGTGGGCACGTCGATCATGATCTCTACTGGTCCTGATTCATAAAATATTATCAATCTAGGTGGTGATTTCTTGGAGTTTGACTTCGAGATGACCAACCGACTGCTGTATATCTTTAAATGGGTGGACCAACTTGATTGGTATTTGAACAAACAATTTATGTTGTTGTGGAATTTTGATTGGCTGAGCTGACTGGATTGATATTTCTTTGATTGACTCAGACCACTCTGTCCTGTCAATCTCAATCTCCTTGTTGACTGACGTAGATGGTTGGTTCAACTGAGTTGCTTCTGATGACTCAACAATTATAAGTTGTCTCTTCTTCTTCTTTGCATATCGTTCCTCGATTATGGTTACGAGATCAGTTGGTGGGGATTCTCTTGTCAAATCTATTGTCAAGTCGATGACTCTCCTTTTTCCCGATGTTGGCTTTGTCATGAATTCTAATTATGACCAGGTTTTTGTGATCTTTTCTGGAGTTACCATAGTGGTCAAGATTTCATGTATCTTATGCCTCCTTTCTCCCCTTGTTTCAATCTATCAGAGTGTATTTTTTATTTTTTTGACCTATTGTTTTTGTACTTTATCTTTTTCTATGGCTTCCTTCATTTCAGGTTTAACTGACGAGCTTAAAATGTTCTTCATTGTAGAAATCTCCTATCAAGTCTTCTTCTCTGTCTGCTTGATTTTTTCAGTGATTTTGCTGGTGATACCATTCACCTTTTCTTGAATGACGAGACCATTAAAGTCAATACCTCTAGTGGATTGAAAACTCTTCAGCCAAATTTCTTCTGTGTCAAAATATATTTCTTCGACTTTGACTACTATTTTTCCCTTTAACTTTTTTTGCTGGCTGCTTTCTTTTTCTGGGCGAAGGCCATGCAGGAACAATTTCCAATGCTTGTAAGCATTCAACAAAGGGTACTGCATGTAAATTTTCTTCTCTTTCCTCCTGTTTTCATCGGTGAGGGGGAGTACCAAAGGTAGTCATGGTTGGTCTATCTATCTTTCGAATTCAACAAAGATTTCCTATGTTGTTGGATGATAATGTAACTCGTCCAGTTCCAGGGCCGACTCCAATCCAAACCAAAGTTTGGTGCAGTCGAGTTCTAACTAAATATGGAAGGGTGTCAACAGGGCATGACAAATCGATTGCTCAACAGATCATCTATGTGATCTATATTTTAAGTTTTTGGCCCATAGTTGAAACATTTCTTGGGAAGGTAGAGATATGGAAGCACCTGCCTGCTGTTTTGCAAAAATTCTATATTTTTAGATTGTTGGAACCTTCCACATTATGAATGTAGGGTCACCAAATGGACTATATTGCTCCATTGCTATCCATATTAATAAAGAAGGGAATTCGATGGCCTTCCCAGCTTCTTGGCATTGTTTACAGTTAGTTTGGATGATGTCGGCCATGTATTTGAACCAATTGAATATTTCATCCTTTTTAAATATTTTTCTGATTGAATCTATCATGGTCATTTTGACATCATACGCTCGACCAACTAGTGTGAAGCATACAGATACAATTATGGCGGTCCATATTTCATACAAGTTGGGGATATTGTTGATGAGTAACCCCTTTGAATTTTTTGTTGTAGTCGACCTGGTCAAAATTTGCATCCAAGCATTTGCATTTGAAGTTTTCAGGACCTGGACCCCCGTCTTTGGAATGCTGGTGATTCTCTGAATAAGCCCGCATGTTATTTCTATCGGATTGTCGATCCAAAGATATCCATCATGATACCAATTGACAATAAACTTTGCTGCTTCTTCCTTCCATCGCTCAAATTCGACCACTTGTGGTGCTCCTAGGAGGTGTCTGATTCTTTCTTTTTATAGGAATTTTGTCTCAAGCTTCCAACAGACGTCCTCCAATCCCCATTCTACAAAATTTTTCCACTTTTTGCTCCAATCCATCTCCTCCAGTCATGACTCTTGTATATTCTACATCTGAATTTTCAATGACATTGCGGTTTTGTTGTCAAACCTTTCTCTTGGTCTTAATCATTCCTATGTCTCAATGACTTGTCCTCTCATTCTCGACATATCTAAATTTAGTTCGACTATATTCAACAATTTAGGGAAATTTGCAGGTTCACTCGGTTTCTTGGTCGACTCCTTACTCTGCTGCAGGGGAGAAAATAACAATGACGTGAAGTCATATACATCAAGGAGAGGGAGATTCAAATTAAATGCGGCTAGTTGTTCCTTAAATTCACGCATATCTATCATAAATTTTGGTGGTATGTTTGACTTGTATGAGGGGACATCTAGGGTAGTGCTTATTTGGTACACCTGTAGGTCTTGTCGTGTATTAATTGTAGCGATTTCCACTTGGATTTCATTTGTGTCAGGTCGTCCCGAAGTTATATTAGTGGTTGTAGAATGATCTTCTATGTCGCGTCAAGAATCATTCTTCTTGTCAGGTTCTTTGGTCCTTTCCTGTCGTGTTTTAAATGAATTGTCCTTTTTGGAGTCAGAATTTTCGTGCTCGGTTTTTTCTCTCGCTCGACTGACTAAATATCCTTTGTTGATCCACGATCGATACATGGTTATACCAACTAATTCTTTTGTATCATCATGTTTCCTTTTGTCAATTATTCTTAGTCGATGTTCTTGATAATTACTTCGGTTCTATGTTTTATTGTAGTCCCCTCTATGATGGCTTCGCTCGCTTGATCTGGATTTCCTCGATCAATAAAATGTCACTTGATGAGAATTTATCATAAGTATATAAATGGAGTTGTGTGTTGATCTCGTCTTCATCCACTTTCTCTATGGTTTAACCATGAGCTTCTTTCTCCCTCCATTCTACCTTTCCTTTACTTTTTTCTTCCAAGCTTTGAAACTTCTTTAATACTTAACTTTTCCTATGACAATTTCTTGTACCTGAATGTGCTACCTGAATTATTTATAACCAACTTTTAATTATTAATAAGAAGGATTTATTTCTTGATACTATTATTAGTCTACATTAATCTACTTCGACCAGACTGTTATATTTCCAGTTCTGGTCGATCCTTGTTGGCATTACTTTCTACAAACTTTGCCAACATGGTTCCTCATATTTATGTATTATACTTATTTAATCAGGCACCATTAATTACTTTTTTAAATGGGTGCCCAAACAAAGTTTGAAGTTGAACTGCGCCTGTCAGTTGAATGCCTTTTATAGCATAAGGACCAAGCCATGTTGTCTCTAACTTCCCAGGTTTTCCTTTAATTTGGATATCGTATCGTAGAACTAGGTCTCCATTTTTTATCTCCTTATTTTTTAGATGACAATCATGCCATGCTTTTCATTGTTGTTTTTGAACTTCTTGGTGGTGAATTTCTATTGATCTTCCTTCTTCTAGCTTATTCAATTGGTAAAGACAATCCTGTCTTCTTCTTTCTTTGTCAAATTTAGCAACAACTACTACTCTATCTAAGTTGGCCCAAAAGTGAAGTGGTATCATAACTTCTTGTCCATAAACAAGTTTAAAGGTTGTTTGTCCAGTCAATCACTTATAAACAGATCTGTATGCCCATAAGAATGCAAGAATTTTGTCATCCCAGTTGTTCTTGTTGATGCTGCAGATTTTAGTGAGTCCTTTATGTAGTGTCTTATTAAATGCTTCAACCACACCATTCGTTTGGGGATGGTATGCCGTTGTTCTTATGTGATCAATAAGAAATTTATTTAGTAGGACTTGGATCATCTCATTTACAAAGTGTGTCCCTTTGTCATTGATTAGTGTTACTGGACATCCAAATCTTGTGATTATGTTCTCATAAATAAATTTCCCTGCAACCTCTTTAGTGCATGTTTCGACTGGTTCTTCTTCCGCCCATTTAGTCACATATTCAACTGCAATGATAATATATTTCAAACCTGTTCTTCTTGCTCTTTGATGAAATGGATCAACAAATTTGATGGCCCAGATCTCAAATGGTCTATTAGGGTTGACCGACTATACTAGAATTTTATTCTTCAATAGAGGGGGACCCATTCTTTGACAACTATCACATTTCTTGACATGTTCCTGAAAATATTTATGTAAAGTTGACCACCACAAAACCACTTGAAGTATCTTCCGTGCTATTGTGTCAGCCTGATAGTGGCCCCCATCTGGTCCTATGTGTGCCTCGTTGATAATGTATTCTCTTTCATGTTCTATAGAAGATCTCCTTAAGACGTCATTAGGTCCCATTTTGTATAGATATTCATTTATGATTGTGAATGGTGATGCTTTTAGAGCTAACACTTTCTTTTTATTTGCTGAGAGATTATCAAGAGCCTTCCCCTCCTCCAAGAAATTTTCTATTTCTTCCAGATCTTTTGGTGCTTCTTCGACATGGAATAGATGTGCATCTAGAAGATCGTCCTCTATGCCATTCGATTCCTCCCCTATCTTGAGTTGGGACAGATGTTTGGGCCTGGCATTCTTTTTCCTAGGTCAGGTGATTCTATCAAATTCAAATTCTTGGAATAGTAATAACCAACGACAAATTTTTCCTTGATGAACATGTTTATTGACTAAATATATTAATGCCCGATGATCTGTAAAAAATGTGAATGGGTTTGCCAGTAAGTAGTGTCAGAATTTATGCAAATCGAATATCATTGATAAGGCTTCCCTTTTTGTGGTCGAGCAATTTCTTTATGCTTTATTTAACTTCCAACTGGCATACATGATCAAGTGGTCAATTGTTTCTTTATATGGTTGTGCTAGGACTGAACTGACAACAAAATTTGAAGCATTGACATGGACGTGAAACCTTCTCGACCAGTCATGGAATTTTAGTATTGGGGATTCGACCAGTTTTTTCTTTAAAACTTCAAATGACTCTTGGCAGTATTGACTCCATCTAAACTCAATTTATTTCTAAACTAGCTCATCCATTGGGAAAAACATATCTGAATAGTGGAGTATAAATTTTTGGTAATACCCAGTATGTCCGAGGAAGATTTTAATTTGTTTCTGATTTATAGGTGGCTTAAAGTAAAGGATGAATTTTATTTTTTCCATGTCAACTTTTACACCATATTTACATACCACGTGGCCTAAGAGAGTGCTAATTGGTGTGGAAAATATGCACTTCTTAATATTGAGATACAGTTGGATTTGTTTGCATCGCTCCAACATTAATCTGAGCCATTATATATGGTTTTTGAATAGGCTGTATATAGTCCAATAGTCGAAGTAAACAACAATTGTCTTGTAGATGTATTCTTGAAATGCTTTTACTACTATTCTTGAAAATACTGCTGGAGCATTCTTGAACCCAGATGGAATTACCCTATAGGTGAAGGAATCAAATTAAGACACAAATGCCATCTTCGGTTGATCTTCTTTAGCTACAGGCACTTGATTGTATTCCAAAATTCCATCTGTGAATGAGTAGCATTCATGAACTACAACTTCATTAATTATTTCATCGACGAATGGAGTGGGGAACATATCCGTTCAAGTTTGTTTGTTGATACCTATGAAGTTGACACAAATTCTTAACTTTTTAGGGTCATGATTCTTCGGTTGAACCACCATAGGAATTTCCCATTCTTCTTTTTCGATTGGATATATGATGTTCGCTGATAACATTCCATCGATTTCCTTCTGAACGTTGGGCTTGTATTTGTGAGCTAATTTGTAAGGTCACTTTTTTATCGGCTTTTCTCTAGGAATGAGTTTAATTTTCATTTCTCCCAGTTCTTCTACAAGTCCTTTTAAATATTTATAGTCTCGTGAAAATACATCTTGATATTCTTTGAGTAAGTCGACTAGGTCGACTATCTCCTTCTCCGTCCAATAGTCTCCTACTTGTGCCATTTTTGGTCAATCATCATCAGATATATTGAACTCTTTTATCTTTAAGTAAACATCAATCCACTCTGGTGGTTTAGCTTCTTCGAGATTCTGATCCCCTTATTCAATTTTGTTGAAGCTTTCCGGGAAGTCGGGTTGTTCAATTTCCTCCATTTATTCCTTAGATTATTTTAATACTAATTTTAAATAGTTATGCATTCCTGGGTGGTCACTTTTCCATCAAAAACTCTGGCCAAGACATGTTGTATTCTTCATATCGATTCTTTGTGTTGTTGTATTTTCATTATTCTCTGTCAAAACAAGGTGGAAATTCAATGTCAATCCTACATCGACTGCCATCTTCCATTTATCCTTTTGTATAGCTGGTGTCATTTTTTCTAGGAAGCTTTTAATTTGTTGTGTTGTTTCTCTTAGATGTTCCTCCTCCGGAATAAATTCAAAGTATTTGATAAATTTTTAATTAATGTCGAACCAATTGAGTGTATGGCCACATGCTTCTTTGATTTTGTACCATTTATTTGGTATTTCATCTAGTGTGTTTGGAAACATGTGGGACTCTTGGATGCTTGGGATGACCCAATTTCTGATCTCAATATGTTTCCAAAAAAACCCTCAAAACTATCGTCCCTCTTGATAAACTAGAAGGAAACATTGCTCACAGAGTGCACAGTGTAGTCTCACCCGAGATAGCTTTATGGGGGACTACAATACTTAGGTGTTTGCAGTCAAGAAATGTATTGGGACTATATTTTGATCCTTTTCCTCATGCATCATCATCATTATTATTATTATTCATTCATCTAACTCTAACATTCATTCATTCATCTAACTATACATGCATGCTTCCATAATCAACTTAAACATTAATTCTGGAATTGATAAAATAAAATAATAGTAATACAACATTTCATGACACATAAACATAGTAGATTTACTATGGTTCACCTCCTGGGGTTACGTCCACAAAGATTTGTCTCTTCTACTCTTTTATTCATCTTTCTTCAAAATATGCACTGCGTGCATTACATATTCAGGCTTACAATAAAAAAGGAAGGTAAATACCCTTGGTGAGGTGGACTAGACCACACAAGACTCCACAGCCTGTGAATTAACCCTAAAAAAATAGCTTATTCTGACCAATCGACCATTGAAGCGTGAACAACATAACAATGAACAACTGATCAACAATCAACAACCCTCTACTAGACCTCCTAGGTATTTATTTATACTATTCTACTAGATTATAGCCATTACATTCATGTCCAAAACCCTAACTGTAACATGGATAGGTTTTTGTGCATGCACGCCACACTGCTTTTCCTCCCTCTTCCACATGCTGCTTTTCCTTCTTTCTCTACATGCTTCTTTTCCTTCTTTTTCTGCATGTTGATTTTTCTCCACCTAAGGTGCACACTCCAAAAATAGGTTTCTCTTTCCAAAAATAGGCCTTTGCCCAAAAATAGGCTTTTATCCCAAAATAGGCTTGCGCAAACAGGCCCCCAACAATGATATGTGGCTCGTCCCGATCCACTGCACCTTAGTTTATACTCTGGATCGATAGCTGCAACTCCTGGAACACCTTTCCAATTGAGTGGATGTTTCTTTAACTTGGGTTATCTGCTCTGCCAATTTTTCTAGAATTTTCACTGTAATGTGCTCTGCTAGCACTTCTCTTCATTCTACATGTGTTTGCATGATCTTCCCCTTCTCTGCTTGTAGTTCTTCTATAATTATCTTTACATATTGTTGTGGTGGCTCCAACTGAGCCTGTATTGCTTGCTTACCTACCTGGGTAGCCTTCAATTCTTCCTATATGTTCTTCATATCCTGCGTGCATCTCATCCACTCTAGGATGGCCATTGCCTTCTGCTACTGCTTTAATTCCTGAATTTCTACAATGATCTTCTCTTGCTTCTTTTCCAGTTGTTGGATTTTCTTTTCCTCTTCCATACTGATCCATATTTGAGTAATCTTCTCATATAGTTCTTCCAATGCTTTAGCTACCTACACAATATTGTCGATATGTGTTGTAGAGTCCTATTCCCTTTGATCTCTGACTTCTGGAGGTGTAGTAGGAGTCAGTTTCTCCATGATCTCTATGATATCCTTTTTGTACTACTCCATCAGCTGTGCAATCTTTTGAAACTTCCCTTCGTGTGTGTCTTTTGGCTCTTGCGTGTAGTCTGGGATGATTTTATACATTTCTGTCAGTCCATTCTCTAATTTGTCTGTGTACTTATTCTCTTCCTCCTTATCCAGAGTCAACTATTCACAAGTAATCTATAGCACCTCTGCAACCTCCCTGCCAACTTCCAAGTTAGTGGCATCTGCGCAGGCTCCGGATTGGACTTCTTGCATGACGCTTGTTTGTAGTCCGTATAACACCTTTGTAGGTATCTGGGCCATCAATAACTCAAGTTGGTTGATGTTCCCAACTAGATTCTATGATGTCACCTCATCAACTCTCAACATCTGCTATGTATTGAAGGTGTCGCTGCCCTGCGCCACTATCTGGACTGTTTCTTCCATTTCCTTATGCACAACTGCTTGCTGTGTCTGCTCTGGATATTGCACTATAAATTGTTGTATTGTAAGAATCTGTAACCTTTCTAGAGTATTGTGGACTTCCACTAAATTATCCATGATGTCATCCCTCTACACCTCAGCTACACAAACCACATCTTCTCCTCTATCCTAGACTCTGTCTGCCACTAGCTCAACATCATCCTTTGTAAGGGTGATGAATGGAGGCTTCTTATGATATTTCATCTTCTTGCATGTTTCCTCCTCTTGTGCTGCAGTTCTCTTCGCCTATGAGGATTGCGCCCCAATATTCTTCTTATGTGCCTCCTCTTCTTCGGGCCAAGAGGTTTCTCCATTCTTGGTGTCTCCCTTGACACCGTTTCTTTTCTCCTTGGATTTTTTGTTGATGCGCTTCTTCCTGACGCTTGAGTGCACTCTACAAAATTTCTGGTGTTGTCAGTTGAGCTACTTGTCTTTGTTGATGTGCCTATATTTGTTTGTTCCTTGGATTTGACTTATTTCTTTGTATCTGGGACCTTCCACTGTGCAGGCTAGTATTTGATGATCTAGTCAAACTCTTCTCTGGATACACAATACTGCATTTCCAACCATTTTTTCTTCGAGTCTCTTGTGGCCTGGATCCACATGTGATGTTTGTATGCCTTAAACCTGGAAATCCATTCATACTCCTAGACCACCTCTATATGAATTCTCCATAATTTTTCCGTTCTTTGTTGTATGTCTTCCAGAACCATGGAAAACACTATGCTATTTTCCTGTTGATTCTTAGTTTCCTTGGCTTGCCAGAGGGTTTCGTACCTTGTTGCATAACACTTCCCCTTCATGTCTAGAAAAGTTGAGAACTTTGGTTCCTGACAGGATACCAAACTAATGAGGACGAGGAGCCAGGAATAATGGAATTCAACTCCATTTACTATGCATCCCTATAGTAAAAAAAATTGGTTTAAGAGGTACGACGCCCAGCTAAACATTACCCCTTTTGTGCACTGCGCGACCACTGCTATGACTCCAGTTTGAGCCTCTTCTTTCCTACATTTCCTCAATAATTTGCAAGCCATTAGATTAATGGAGAACCTCTTCACAACATCGTTGATGTATTTTAGGATGATACCCCTATTCCCCCTGTTGGTTCCAAACTGCACTTTCACTATCTCCGCAATTTATTTCTCACACACTTTATTCTCTAAGTACTTTTCGAGTTGTGCGCCAACAATGGGGAAACCTGTAATTTTGGTAATCAGAGCCACATTGATGGGGACTGACCTATCCATCCACACGATACCTCCATGAACCCTGACCAAGAGTTTTTTGACGCATAATTGCACATTCTTACCGCGCCCGAAGTGCGGTATGTCTAGAAGGTTCATGAGACCAGAATTTTAGATCCCTGTAATCCACTGCGCGAGCTCCATGATGGGTCTTCCTAGGGGTCCGATCTCTTCTATGTACACCAAATAAGTCTCCTCTACAAGGTATGGAAACTTTTTCACATCGCGAACATTGTGATCATAGTATCTTAGCTAGGGCACTTTCTCGAGCATATCATCCACTGCAACCACAACGTCTGAGATGTATGGGAGTGTGATTTCTGCTATGTCCTACGCCTTTCTTTTCTAGCCGATTCCTGGGTGGAATTCTGCCATTGTTTCGGTCATGTATTCTTCTTCTCCCTCAGTATCCATATGATTTGTGATATCCTCGACCAATACCTCCTCTATGTCATGACCGTGTTGTTGGCCCTTCACTTCTTCAGGTTTGGCAGGTGTTTCTAGGTTAGTGTTTGCACTGCCATTTCGTTTTGCGAAGCTCTGACCCATTTCACCTTGTGAAGCTATCAAGGTTTCTTCCTCTACCCTTGTCAGGCTGGTGACTCTATCATTGAGGTTGTGACATCTTCCAATTTGACCACATTCTTGGGCTCTGTCATTCGTTCTTTCCTTCTTTCGACCTATCGAGTAACCCCAGCATGTTGTCCTGGGGCGCCAACCTTTGGAGGTGTCATGCTGGATACAGAGTGGTCAATTTCTCTCTACTTCACACAATTTCACCTCGGTCACGCTCTTCAGCTCTCTCTTTGCTAAAAAATCACTAAGTGTCGAACTTGCCTGTGATTTTCTCTCTTTATAGGCCCAATCATTAATGTTCTGCCATATTTTCTCCCTTTGCCGACTATTTGTGTAGTGTCCAATTTTTCCTTGCACGCGATGTCCAATTTTCCTGCACTTCTTTTGTTGTCTGTTGCATGCTATCATTCCTGAATCACTTATTCCTCTTAATTACTTTTTTTTTGTTTTTTCTTCATTTTTTTGTTTTTATCTTCCTTTTTCTTCTTTTTCTACTTTTTATGTCTTTTCATAAGTTTTCTTTCCTACTTTCTATTATAGTAAAATATACACATGGCTTTATTACTATGATGCAACTACTGAGGGTTAGTAGGTTGACTATCCCTATACAGTTTCAGTCGACTACCATTCACCATTCCTTCCAGTTCTTCTCCTGTCAAGTCCTTTAGCTGGACATATCCCCCATCTGTGAAATACTTTACTTCATATGGCCACAACCAATGCATTCAAAACTTACCAGGATGTTGCAAAAATTTGCTGTCATAGAGGAGAACTAGATCTCCCTCCTTAAATCTCTTCTTCTTTATGTGTTTGTCATGCCAGGCTTTGTCCCTTGCTTTGTACACCTCTTGTTGGAATCTTGTCAGAATTCTGTCTTCTTCTAGTTCCAGAAGTTGACTTAACCTTTCTTGTATTGCACTTCTTTCTGTCATATTTGTAATTGCTGCTATGTGAAAACTGGGTACCAAAAATTATAATGGCACCACTGCTTCTTGTCCATACACCAATCTGAATGGTGTCTATCCTGTAAAATTATTGCATGTAGTCCAATATTCCCATAATACTGCTAGTATTTTTAGATCCCAATCATCTATGTTCACATTACGGATATTTGTCAATGCATTCTCCAAAATCTTGTTGAAAGCGTCTACTGTCTCGTTTGCCTGAGGATGATAGGGTGCACTCTTTTGGTGATAGACTTCAAATTCCTTAGTCATAGCCTAGATGTTACTATTAATGAAATGAGTACCTTGGTCACTCATCAGAATCCTAGGACATCCAAATCTTATAATCACCTACTCAAATAAGATGTGCGCCGCTGTCTCTGCGCTGCAATCCTTGACTGGTGCTGCTTCTGCCCATTTGGTTAAGTATTATGTCGCAGTAATGATGTATGTATCTCTTGACCTTCTTGCTGGTGGATTAATAGGTCCGAAAAAATCTATTTCCCACTTGTCAAACACTTTAAGAGTTACTTGGGGTCTTATGGGCATCTCATCCATCGTGTTAGGTTTTTCAACCCTCTGACAAACATCATAGTTATGGAAATATTATTTTGCATCTTTGTGAACTGTCAGCCACCATAAACCTGCATGAAATATCTTCTGCATGGTATATTTTCCTGCATAGTGTCCTCCAACTATACCTTCATGAGCTTATGCTAGGACCATGGGTCGTTCATGTTCCAATACACACCTTCTCAAAATGCTATTTGCACCCATCTTGTATAAATGACCTGCAATTAGTTGATAGTCTACACCTCTGATTACCAGATTTTTCTTTTGTGTGGTACTAAACTCCTTTGGCGCAACTCCTGTACTCAAGAATTCAATGATAACAACAAAGTACTCATTAACTATCTGTACTGAAAATAATTGTGCATGAGGGAAGTTGTCTTCTAAGTTAGTAGGTTCTTCTCCATTGGTTATCCTTGAAAAATGATCTGGTCATGCATTCAACTTCCCTGGTTTAAATATTACTTCAAAATCAAATTCTTGGAACAATAATATCCATCTACATATCCTCCCCCTCAACATTGGCTTGTTGACTAGATATTTGAGGGCATAATGATCTATGAACATTTTAAAATGATTGCCTAATAAGTAATGTCTAAATTTTTGCAGTGCACACACCATGGCTAGGCCTTCTCTTTATGTTGTGTTGTAATTCTTCTCTGATTCAGATAACTTCCTACTTGCAAAGGATATAGGATGCTCTAAGTCACGTGCTCCTGGTTGCGGAAAAATTTCTCCAAGTGCTATTGCTGATGCATCTACATGCACATGAAATGTATTTTCCCAATATGGAAACACTAAAATAGGTGATGTCACCTTCTTCTCCTTCAGAGTATCCAATCCTTGCTGACAATCTTCATTCCACTTAAATTTGGTGTCCTTCTTCAACATCTTTTCCATCGGTGCAATAATCTATGCATACTCCTTGATAAACTTCCTGTAGTACCCTATATGTCCAAGTGTGGCTCTTAAATGGCGCACTGACTTTGGTGGTGGTAAGTTCATGATTACAACAATATTAGTAGGGTCAACCAGTAAGCCTTGTCTGCACACTATATTTCCCAACAATATCCCAAAAGGTGTGCCAAAAATGAATTTCTTGATGTTTAATGAGATCTGACATTGCCTGCATCTTTCCAATATTAGTCTTAGGACTTCTACATGATGTTTCAAAATACTAAAAAACAATCCAGTCAACCAAATATACTTCTAATAAGTTACGTATGAAATCTTTAAAAGCAGCTATGACCACCCTTGAAAAGATGACTGGTGCATTCTTCAATCCAAAGGGCATAACTGTATACTGATAGGATCCCCATTTTGTAGAAAATGTAGTCTTATGCCTTTCCTCTGGAGCTATTTTAATCTGATGATAACCTAAGAATCCACCGGTGAATTAATATGCTTCTTGGCCTCCCTGATTCTCCAATACCTCATCTGTGAAAGGGGTAGGTAAATGATCATGTAAGCAAGCATCAATCAATTTCCTTAGATTTTTAGAAAAATAGGATCACAGAGCAATAAAATAAAAACAAGTGGAAATAAAACACAAAAGATACAAAATAAAATAGAGACACATATATACGTGGTTCACCCAGTGTGGGCTACACCCACTAGAGAAATTTCCAAGTCCTTCCTTTTTATTATCCAACAAATGAAGGGATACAACCTACAACACACCCGTTGTAACTTCCTCTTCTTTCTCTCAAAGTCTCCTCTCTAAGAATACAATATTCACAATGATACATAGCCACAATACATTTCCATCATAAAAGAGGGTTTCCTTCTAAAGAAAAAAACCCTAACACAACTTCTATCGTCATATCTGTGCCCTTATAATGAACGGTCTAGATTTACTATGAAATTAAAATATACATTTACAAGGAAAATTTTCCTTCGGGGGCTTCACCCTCGAACCCCCATTGGGGAATGCTATCCCCCGAACCCTCATCGGGGACTCGCTTGCCCCCAGACCCCTAGTTGGGGGGATGATCCCCTCAGACCCCGTAGGGAGGTAAAGCCCCCATGTAAGCCCCCCTCATGGAGGGGTGTAAAGTCTTCATGGGGTATGAACACGACTGAAAACAAAAACCTCTGAATCGGGAAGATAATTAGGGTCCACAACCAACAATCTCCCACTTTGAGATGGATCAAAACAACTCCATTGTTGTTGTACCTGCAAAACTATACTCCACCTCGGACCTGGAAAATTTCTCATCTTCACCTTAATACTTGAAGACCAACTGAAACTGAGCAAGAACTCAATTTCTCCCTGGTTACTCCCTTTGTTAACATGTCTGTAGGATTCTGGCTAGTATGTATCTTTTTCAAATTCAAATGTCCATCTTCCAAGATAAATCATATGAAATAGTACCTCAGCTGCATATGCTTATTATTTGAATGGAAGAATGATTTCTTTGCAAGATGAGTGTCACTCTCGCTGTCACAGTACAACCTACTATTCTCTTGCTTCTTTCCAAATTCCTCCATAAACCTTTGTAACCAAATCATCTCTTTACTAGCCTTTGTAGCAACAACATACTCTGCCTCTGTTGTTGAAAGTGCAACAACCTTTTGCAGTTTCGAAATCCAACTTATTATTGTTCCACCTACAATAAAAACATACCTTGTGGTTCTCCTCCTGCTATCGTTATCACCTGCCATATCTGAATCAACATATCCCTGTAGAACAATGTCTGAACCTCCAAAACATAATGCATGAGTAGCAGTACCTTTTAAATACCAGAGAATACACTTTACTTCCTCTCAATGTTCTTTACCTGGATTTTGCATATACCTACTCACAACTCCCACTGCATGTGCAATATCTGGTCTTGTGCAAACCATCACATACATCATGTTGCCAACTGCTGATGAATAAGGGACCCTGGACATATATTCTATCTCCTCCTATGTCTTGGAACACATTTTCTTGGTTAATTTGAAATGGACGAACAAAGGTGTTCTAACTGGTTTTGCATTCTGCATTCTAAACCTCTCCAACACTTTCTCTATGTACTCACCTTGAGATAATGTCAATTTGAGATTTTTCCTGTCTCTTGTTATTCTCATACCAAGGATTTTCTTTGCAACACCCAAATCCTTCATCACAAATGAATTAGCTAATTTCTTCTTGAGCACATTTATATCCTGCATATTAGAACCTGCAACAAGCATGTCATCTACATATAATAACAAGATAATATAACTTCCATTTTCTATCCTTTTAAAATAAACACAGTGATAAGAATGACATCTACTTTAACCTTGTTCTGTCATAAACTTGTCAAACTTCAAATACCACTGCCTTGGAGCTTGATTTAGTCCATACAATCTCTTCTTCAACCCACATACCAAATTTTCCTTCCCTTCGACCTCATACCCCTGTGGATGCTGCATATAAATCTCTTCCTCCAAATCCCCATGGAGAAAAGCTATTTTTACATCTAAATGTTCAAGTTGTAAATCTTCTACTGCCACAAGACTTAAAATAGACCTAATTGAAGTCATTTTAACAACAGGAGAAAATATTTCATCAAAATATATACCCTTCTTTTGTGTAAACCCCTTTACAACAAGTCTAGCCTTGTACCACTTTTTTCCTCCATCTTCTTCCTTCAACTTGTAAACACATTTATTATGCAATGCTCTTTTTCCTGCAGACAATTGAACCAAGTCCCAAGTCTGGTTATTTACCAGGGAATCCATTTCCTCTTTCATGCCTTTCTCCCACTTCTTTTTAATGTCTACCTGCATTTCCTCTTCATAACATTCTGGTTCACCAAAATCAATCAACAATAAATAATACAATGAATGAGAGTATTGTTCAGGGGGTCTACCTAACTTGGTAGATATTCTAACATCAGTTGCAGGAGTTTGAGGTACTTGTTGCTCCTGTTGTTGTACATTTTGATTTTCTGGTACCTTTGGAATTCTTTTTCAGTGATCTCATCAAGCACTGTGTATTCTGGTTTTTCTTTTTACTATTTCTTTTCCTGCAACTGATCTTTGTACATGACTTTCTCATTGAATATGAAATATCTACTCCTAATAATTTTGTGATTTTCATAATCCCATAAGCGATAACCAAAATCATTAACATCGTATCTAATAAAGGTACACTTCTTGGATTTTTCCTCAAGCTTTGTTGTATTTTCTTTATCAATAATATGGACAAATGATTCACAACCGAAAGTCTTCAAAAAAGAATAGTTTACCTTTTTACCTGTCCATGCCTCCTCTGGAATTCCACCATCCAAAGAGATTGAAGGTCCTTTTTTTATTAAGTAAACAACAAAATCTACAACAACTGCCCAGAACTGTAAGGTAAAACCAACATGCAATCTCATACTCCTTGCACGCTCCATGATTGTCCTGTTCATTCTTTCTGACACACCATTTTCTTGTGGTGTTCCTGAAAATATCTTCTCTCTACGAATCCCATGGTTTGAACAATAATCATCAAAATCCTTGCTGCAATATTCAACTCGATTGTCTGATCTAAAAGACTTCAACCTTTTTCCCGTCTCATTCTCAACCAAAGCTTTCCATTTCTTAAAAGTATAAAAAACATTAGATTTTTGTCAAATGCAATAAAACCGAGTTTTTCTAGTTGCATCATCAATAAAAGTAACATAATAATGAGATTTACCAAGAGATGATACCTGATATGGTCCCCATACATATGTATGCACAAGATCTAACCTTTCACTCTTCTTTTCTTTTCCAACCCTGAGAAATCTGACTTTCTTTTGTTTTCCATAAAGACAGTGCTCACAGAAATCCAAATCAATTTGTTTAAGATCTAGCAACAAATTTATTTTGTGAAGTATCTGCATCCCCTTCTTACTCATGTGTCCAAGCCTATGATGCCATAGTGCTGTATCCACTCCCATATAAGCTAAAGAGATAGAAGAATCAATATTACCAGTACATAAATACAATGTACCTACCTTCTCTCCTTTTGCTATAACCAGTGATCCTTTGGTGACCTTCCACACCTTATCTGTAAATATAGATATACAACCTTCACTTGCCAACTTCCTTGTTGAAATTATATTTTTCCTTAGATCTGGAACACGTCTTTCCTCTTTCAACAACCATTGGTTTCCATTCCTTTGCTTTATTTTACCTTTCCCATTCCAACAATTTTGCATGGTGCATCATCACCCAAATGAACTTGTCCAAAATCACCTTGAACATAATCTAGAAAATATTTCCTGTGGGTTGTGGCATGAAATGAAGCCTCTGAATATACTACCAAAGACTAAAAAATATTATATATAGAAAGAATAAAAACATCTTGTAACCCATCACCTGTTACATTTGATTCCTGAATTTTCTCCCGATGTCCATCTCTTTGTTTCTTTGGAGCTATGCAATCTTTCTTCAAATGTCCTTTCTTCCCACAATTCGAGCACTCTATCTTTCCCAGTATGGATTTGGATTTTCCCTTCCTATAATTCCCGCGGTTCCCTGAGCCCTTTCCTCTATCCTTTTGTATTCCCTTGTTCTCCATGTTTAACACATTACCTGATGTCTCACCTGTGCTTTTCCATCGCATTTCCTCGCTAAGGATAACACCGACAACATCATCAAATTTTAAAGTGTTTGAACGAGAGACATAGTTACTTACAACCATGACCAAGCTGTTCCAATTTTTTGGCAATGAGCACAAGATTATAAGAGCCCTGTCCTCACCATCAAATTCCACTTTTACATAACTTAGCTGATTAGTAACCGTATTAAATTCATTTAAATGATCTGCAACTTACCCACCTTCTAACATCTTCATATTAAATAATCACTTGATTAGAAATACCTTATTAGACACCGAGGGTTTTTCATATATTTTAGAAATTAAGTCCATCATCTCCTTCGTTGTCTTTTATTTCGAAATATTGAAATCCACCGACGCTGTCAGGCTCAACCGTATCATTCCTAGTTCCTTTATGTCAAGAACCTCCCATTCTTCGTCCTTCATGGTTGTTGAATTCTTTGCTATTCCACTCAATGATAGGAATATATCCGTATGATATAAATAATATTCCATCTGCATCTTCCATAACTGGTAGTTTTGGCCATTAAATTTCTCAACCCTAAACTTTCCATCTTCCGCCATTGCTCCCACTCGAACCAAGAACCCTCTTTTCATGCAAGTTACCTTTCGCTTTGATACTAGTTGTTAGAAAAATAGGATCATAGAGCAATAAAATAAAATAAAAATGCATAAATAAAACACAGAAGATACACAATACAATAGAGACATAGATATATGTGGTTCACCCAATGTGGGCTACGTCCACCAGAGAGTCTCCTCTCTCAGAATTCAATATTCACAATGATACATAGTCACAATACATTTTCCTCATAAAAGAGGGTTTCCTTCTAGGGAAAAAAACCCTAAAATAAATTCTACCGTCAGATCTGGGACCCTGTAATGAACAGTCTAGATTTACTATGAAATTACAATATACATTTACAAGGAAAATTTTCCTTCGGGGGCTTTGCCCCCAAACCCCCATTAGGGAACGCTATCTCCCAAACCCCCACTGAGGGACCGCTTTGCCCCGGACCCCCTAACCGAGGGGATGAAAAATGGAGGGGTGTACATTTTTCCAGGGTGTACAGTCTTCATGGGGTATAAACACGGCTGGAAACAAAAATATCTGAATCAGGAAGATAATCAGGCTCCATATTCAACAATATTGACACAAATTGTTATTCCCCCTTGTTTCTTTTCTTGGACTACCATGGGATTGATCCATTCAGATTCTTCCACTGGATCTATGATACCAACTTCTAGCATTCAATCAAGTTTTTCTTTCAATTTTTGATTATACATTGGATTCAGCCTGTAAGGTCTCTGCCTAATAGGTATAACATTTGGTTTTATGGGTATGTTCATCTCACCTAGCTCACCTGCTATTCCTATCATCTATATAAAGGTTTCTGGAAACAAGCCACTTTGTTCTTGTAGTAACTCCATTATGCTTTCTAGTGTCTGCTCATCCCAGTAGTCTATAATGTTGTCCATTTTAGGGTTTTCTCTTGTCCCATTGTTGACTTTCTTGACCTTAATTAGTGTAGAAAATGCCTCCGACTCCAAATATGGACCTTCCAACTCTCATTCTCGTTCAATCTCTATTATCTAAATGTTGCTCAGATCATATTCATCTGGTGCTTCCTCTATGACATGCTAACATGAGAGTAAGTCTTTGATTGTTTGTATGTTCTGTTGTTGACATTCTATTATAATTTCCACTTTAGATTCCTCAAAAAATATCATTCCTTGTTTCAACTTCAAGGTTGAATCAATACTGAGGTTCTCATGCTCAAATGAGAAAGTTACCACACAATTATGCTGTAATACTATCCATTATGTAGTGTCTCTATGCATTTCCTGGTCTATATACCAGTTCCCTGGTATCCCTTCTAGTGTATGAATAAAGTAATGATGCCATTCTTCTGGTGGTGTCAACCTCCATTGTGTTATGCATTTCTCTATGTGCTTAGTTGGCCTTTCTTGTCCATAATATTTATGTAGTGTATTTTTCCCCTATTTTGCGCCAAATCTAGTGCGCAGTAACCTTTTAAAATGATACTAGTCTTGAATCGTTTCATTGTGCACGCCCCACCATCTTGCAGGTGTTTCTTTGAGTGCAATATCCATGGCTAATAACCTTCGATTTTCCAAAACTTCTTCCTCATAATTTGTGAATAATTCTTCTAAGTCTTTTAAACCATGAAATGTGGGGGGTTCCCTTACCTCTGTACCAACCCACCTCACTGCACAGTGTATTCCTACGCACCTCCTTGTGGAGACTTCATGTAGTCTCTGCTACTAGTTCTCCAGACCTGTATTTGAGACTGAAGCACATGATGTAATGCTTCTCCAACTGAGTACCCCATTTGCAGTTGGGTTGACATAGTCTTCTTCTCGCGTGGTAGTCCTATATAAATGATTTATTTCTTCAAGATCCAAACATGTCACCTCTACAAACCTTTCTCCTTCTGAAGGATCCAATGGTGCAATCACTCTATATTTGCCTAATTCAAAAGTAAATTTTCATGTCTTCGGGTTGATCACAACCTGGTTATTAAATGCCAAATCCAATCCTAGTAATGTTGGGTGGGGTGTTGTGCCATCTACTATTTATATAACTTCTAAATCTACCATAGTGCACACTCCATCCAAGTCTACTGTCACACCTTTTAGTCTTCCAATTGGTAGTACTCTATGCTGATTTGATAATTTCAACTAGATAGGTGAATATCCTAATATGGGTCCCCCCACACACTGCCATGTCTTCTTAGGTAAAACATTCACTTCAAAGCCTAAATCAAGTATGATATCTCCCATGTTGAAATCCCCAATGTTGACATTTAACCGGAATTCCCTACTTGTTCTTCTCCTCATATGGAGATGATTAACTGTCTTATGTTCTAACTTCCCTTCTACTTCTGTGTTGCATATTTCTAGCAAGTTCTATAAAACCTTAATGGATGATGGAGCATTCAATAACTTAACACAGGATTGCATAAATGTCATTATGTTACTTAATTGCTCTGAAGGTTGCACTTTTCTCGTGTGATCCATTAAGGGTGGAATTTAGTGCATTGGTGGATCCTGCATTTTATATGCAATTGATGTAGACACAATGTTCTATTTTATAGTCTCTTGTTTGGCTTGCTTAAACGTATCCTTTTATTTCCATGTGTCAAAATGATTTTGTGGCTCAATGTTCTTCTTAACCCACTGGTATTGAGATCGATCATATTTTGTTGCATTAGCTCCCATCTTGGCTCCTCCTAGAGTAGATATGTTTATATTCTTCCCATCTTCCCTGGCTTTTGCAGAAATCCACTGCACATTCTGATTGTTTTGGTTCCCTTTTTCCTGAATTTTTCCCAATAGTGTTGGGAAGTCTTCTGTGTTGTGGTTTATTGCGCAACAATACATACATGTTGTAGGTGGAAGTGGAAAGTCTCTTGCATATTTTCCTGGTTGTTGACATTTGTGGCAGACTACTGGCCCTCTAACTCATCCAAATCCTCCTCTGCCCCTACCTCCACCTCTGAATCCACCTCTATCTCCGCACGATGCATTTTATTGGGGTATCTGGTTATACTTCACAAGATTATACTGTGGTTACACATTGTTGTATTGCAGCTACGTGAGATTGAATTGTTGTTGTACATTATTGAATTGCAGTGTAGCTTTGCCTGTCATCATCTCAGCTTGCACCCTGTAGGTGTATGATGTTCTTTCTCTCACCAATTCCAGTGTTCTACAGTCGTTATCATCATGACCCACTAATTTGCAAAAATTGCAGTAAGAACCTTTTGGCACTGTCTTATACTTTTGCATCATTGGACAATAACATATATCATGCCCCGTGTGTCTTACAAATATCACACCATGGTCTTCCTGCTGGAAAGGGGTTTGTAACCCCTACTGCCAAGTATTGCGCAAAGTTTGGGCATTCATTCTTATGGTGTCCTTTTGTCCTGCATAACATACACCAAACAACTTGTCTATTCTCTTTCTCCTTATTCTGGTTCAACTGAAATGTCAGATTCTTCATATCCTCTTTCAACTCATCTATTGCTGGATTTGTTTGTTGATACTAGTTTTCATCCAACTACAGGGCTGCTTGCAGAGCCTCTGCCTGAGTTTGAAACTTTTGATGTCTCAAAGGATGCTTCATGTGTGGTAATAGTGAGTTCACAAATAATTTCCTATGTTGCATGCCAGTAATAGAATACTTCAACTTACCTTTCATAAGTTTGAACCTTTGATCAATCTTCTAGACAGACTCACCTGGTTTCTTCCTGATTTCAATCATTTCATTCATGTACTGGTGTTGTGAGCTTGGATTCTGGAATTCATTTACCATCAAAATTTTCACCTCTGTAACAATCTTTGGTGCTCCTTGTGGACTTTTTACATCAAGGATCATGTACCAGTCTAGAGCGCGATCTCTGAGTGTTATAGCTATCTGCGCCACTTTTGTATCATTGTCTGTGATTTGGTTTTCTTTCCAGATCTTTTCGTAGATAAATAAATGCCTTTCAAGGTCCTTTGATGCCTCACCCCAAAATTCTGGTAATCTAATAATGGAATCAACTCCTGCCATTTTAAACTGTGTTGAACTATTGCCTCCACATGGTGTAGATAGTTGACTGTTACTTCCTGAGCTTGTAACTCTAGTTGGTTGTCCCCTATTGGATCCCTGACCTGCTACTCATCTTCTACTAAAATTTGGTTGTCGAAAAGATGATGTTCCTTTAGGTGTATTAGTCACACATGGAGTTGTAGGTTCCACACTGATTGTGAAATGGACTAGAGTTTTGCCTTCAGTTCCTGACCCTGGACCTCTTGTTTTCCTTTCGTATGTTGCATGTAGGATTTCCTCAATATTCTCCATAGCTCAGAGATCCTCTACCTCTTCTTCATCACTCGCCAAGCCCTCTCTCTCGACTATGGCCCTCTTTTTGTTATTCATCTTATATTGGTAAGGTCTACCACCGTGCGTCGCTCCATATTTTTTCACTATATTCTTTGTTGGAAACCTATTGAGATCAGAACCTGGGTCAACCTAAGAGTCCAACAAATGGTTCCATTTTCAGGACTTTATTTTTATCCTTTTCCTCATGCATCATCATAATTATTATTCATTCATCTAACTCTAGCATTCATTCATTCATCTAACTATGCATGGATGCTGCCATATTCAACTTAACCATTCATTCTGGAACTTATAAAATAACATAACAATAATACAAGCATTCATGACACATAAACACAATATTTACCATGGTTCACCCACCTTGGGGCTATTTCCACAAAGATCTGTCTCTTCTTCTCATTTATTCATATTTCTTTAAAATTTGCACTTCGCACATTACATCTTCAGAATTACAATAAAAAAGGAGGGTAAATACCCTCGACGAGGTAGACTAGACCAAACCAAGCTCCACATCCCGTGACCTAACCCTAAAAAACTATCTTATTCTGACCAATCGACCATTGACTCATGAACACCATAACAACGAACAACTTATAAACAATCAAGAACCCTCTACTAGACCTCCTAGGTCTTTATTTATACTATTCTACTGGATTATAACCATTACATTCATGTCCAAAACCCTAACCTTAACATGGCTAGGTTTTCCTGCATGCACGCCACACTGCTTTTCCTCCCTCTTCCGCATGATGCTTTTCCTTCTTTTTTTGCATGTTGTTTTTCCACCACCTAAGGTGTGCACTCCAAAAATAGGCTTCTCTTTCCAAAAATAGGCCTTTTCCCCAAAATAGACTTTTCTCCCAAAATAGGTCTGCGCCAACAATGACCATACCCTTTCATCTCTATATCCTATTCTATGCCATTCATTCTCACAATGATGGATATGTTCAATTGGGTCGTACCTAATCTCAAATATAGGGATGTCAGTTTCTTTGGATAGTTTCTTTTCTCCAAAGCGTTCTACAAAGTAAGTGGGTACAATTGTCCACGTTTGTATTCTTGGGGAATGTGTTTCCCACCATATTGCGGCTTGGCTTATGAAGGTTTCTACCAGGTTTTGAGTTATGCTTTATTCTCTAATAGATTTAGAAACTTCCTTGACATGCATCATTAGAGTGTTTCATTCATTGTAGTGTAGTGTATTTTTAATCGTGTTGTCGGTTGGAAAAAGTTTAGGAGTTCATCAAAGTCTCTTTTCATACACTATATGTACTGCTTGAATTAAATAACATGTTATGGAAAATTTAATTGGGATGGATTCAATGGTCCAACAATATTTTGAGTGTGCTTCATAATTTTCAATTTGCTAGTTGTATATAGCTGAGTCAGAATTGTGTCCGACCTACAGGGGAGATTCTGCTGAGATTTCTCCTTTAGCGTTTGGTTCGACGTAATATCTTTGTTCATTGATTATTTGGTATAGACATTGTGCTTCATGATCTTCGTCCAATGATTTAATCCAAGGTTTCCCTTCATTAGGGTCTAGAGGAATTATTATTTTTCTTCTATTCCCTTTTAACTTGATTTTGTCCTTTTCAAGAGAGATATTTGCTTTCATTTTCCATCCCCATAGCCAATCGAAAAGTGCTTCATATGATGGCATTCCTTCGACTAAGTCAATTAATTTGAAGCCAATTGATGTCAGTATTCCCATAATATGAGTTTCAACATTTTTGAGTATACCAATAGGCTCTATTAATATTTGATCTGCTAGATTTAGGTAATTAAATGTTGGTGCTAATGAAGGTCGACCCAACCATATCCATGCATCCCAAGGTAGGATTAACTTGTGATCCAAAGTCGAAAATTGCCTTGTTAATCAATACCCCTTGAATTTCCAAGTCGACCTGTGGGTCATAATATTTATTCTTATAGGAAAGTAGTTAGAGATCGTTATATGGTCTTTGTCCTTCTTTATACTCTCTTAATATATTAATCAGATCCAACAATCGATCGAGTGAATGCTGTTCTTTTAAGAGATGTAATAATTCTTGTACAATGTCTTCATTTGTCTTCCTCTATTTGGTTGGTCTTGATTAGAAATTTTGAAGAATTTAAGTGATTCCCTCATAATATATTCTTCTTTGTATGGATTTGGAAACTGACTAGACTTCCTTGACCATCGAACATGTAAGGGAATATTATCCAGTCTTGCGCTCTATCTAGTAACGACATGTAAATTCTTTGAATTGAACACTTATTATTTGGAGACTGCTTGTAGGACATTTACATTCTTTTTGGTCATGATCTTATCAAGTACTATTGGACAATATTCTAGTGAATGATTGCTGATGCCATAAATGTTACACAATTTCAAGTCGACTCGGTCTTTTGTTGGGTAGTCAGGGATAATGTGGTCATATTTCCAGCAATTGTAACAATAAGGTCGACCTCAACCTCGAATGTGACCTTGGAACCCGACTCGACCTCGACCTCAACCATAGTAATCAGTTCTTCTCCCGTAGTCGTTATTATGATTAGTTGGTTCTTTATGATAAACCGTGTGCATGTTTTTTTCTATTTCATGCATTTAGTCAACACTTAGATGTTCTGTGGCTGTGCATTTCAAAAATATGACACCGCTTGGTATTTTTCAAGTTGTGCGAACAATCTTGTACCATATGGTGGGTCAAGGTTTCACATATGTTACAATATATTTCCAATTGTACTCATCGTGCATCTGTTGCTCCTGGTACTTGACCGTTGAGGCTGCAAGTATCTTTGGTGTGACCGTTGAGGCTGCAAGTATCTTTGGTGTGACCGTCTTTGCAGCATGTGGTACACCACACCTCACTTCTTCTTAAGGATATATTTTTAATGGTATGCTATAGATGTTCTGTTTTTTATTCTAGCCTTTTTGTCGACAAGAAAGTCGACCGACCGTCATCATCCGACACAATAGATTTTGATTTTTGTAATGCGTCTTCACACGAGGTTATATCATAGATTCATAATGGAGTTGTGATTCATTGTAGCAATACAACTATGTACCATTGTACTAATATACTTCTATCTATTGTCTATGGGATTTGGCTAAGTAGATCTTTGAATATTTTGTCGTATTCGCAAACCAAATCTCCTGGTCATTGCTTTATTTCTTTAAGTTTTTGTGTGTCCAAGTGTGTAATGTCCTTGACCTTGAAAAATGATAAAAAGTTGCTCTTTATTTCTGATTTTGATTGATTATGATTTTCTGTGAAATTCATGAACAATGTAAGAGAACTATGTCGAAGTGCAACACCAAATTGTGCCATCTGCGTATCTTCATCTGCGATATCTGCTGCATCCCAAAATTTTTCGCATACAAACCAATGTCTTCTTAGATCCTTATCTCCTTCACAAAGGGAAATATTATTGAGTCCCATGGCTACTTTTTTAATAACACTAGAGTTTTGTGATCCTTGACTTATCACACTTTTCGACCGAGATGTCAGAGTCTTAGTTGGTTGTTGTTCTTCCGACTTGTCTGTCGGTCGTTTTCTGACGAATGGTATGTTAAAAGTAATTGCTTCTTATTTGTGCTATGAGTTACTTCTTCCATCTTGTTATCAAACAAGTTGTAGGTTGGGAAAATCCCAACCCAACCACCAAAGGGAGACAACTTAGAGAGCACCTACCCACTGTCACCTTAGGCAGGTGTTCCCGTCACTTTAGAGGTGAGGTAGTCACCTCAAGGGGGGAATCTCGGTGATCCTACGGGGAAATGAGATGGAAAATAAGATGTATGAATGGATTCCCCTAAAGTTCAAGTCTCTAGAAGAAAAAAGGAACTCGGTGATGAGTCTTGAGGGTTGCTTGAGAATGCCAATGTTTTGAGTGACCTCCCAAGAGAGGATACATGCCCGAGACACATTGAAAACCAAGTATACAATGCAATATGTTAGATGGAAAATAAATTTAAGCTTGCTGTCCCTAAATACATAAAAAATCAATGATATATATCAACATGTAAAAGATAATAGAGGCCTCAAAATAAGTGCTAAAAGTCTAGTTGAATAAACAAGAGACAAGCTAGTAAAGACTAGTTTAACTCAAGAATGGAAGAGAAAGACTTTAGCATAAAAACAAGGTTGTCATATAATATATCTGTAGTGAAATTTATCAGCCTTATGTTTGTAGAAAACCAAGCCGTATAAAAGAAATTTTAACAAAAAAAAAACACTAAATTAGCCTAAAAGATGCTCCTAGGTTAGTAGTTTGTTAGGGAAAATTTTTAGCAAGTTTCCAGGGTTAGTTTAGGAGTTATCTAGGTTTAGAGGGTTAGATCTCTACAACCCTAATGTATATAGGTTAATTTTATTACAACATAAATTTTTAGTGGGTGAAAGGGGACTCCTTAATGAGTCAAGATAGCCTAAGGGTCAAGGAACAATACCCAAGTGAGAGAATTTCAAAAGTTCAACCTTTTACATTTACCAATGCAATGTTTTATTTCTCCAAAGCAACGACTAGTGCCTTTGATAAATGGGTTAATGGGGTCATAAATAAATAGCTAGAGCTACTACCTCCTTGGGGGTATAAATCCTCTTATTCCCCAAGGAAAGTAACCTATCTAGGGTTTGGTCTAAGGGGTGTATGCACTTATACTTCCTTAACAAAACCTTGCAAACAATAATTCTATGCTTAAATTTATGGTGGAGCTAAAGTAGGAGTGTATGCACTTATACTCCCTACCTAGCCTCAACAAAAATCAACCTTGGGCTTGAATTACAAATGATAGCAACAAGTAAAATGTCTTACCAATCCAAATAACAACAAGATAAACCATAAGATGCCAAGATAAACCACCAAAAATAGCTAAAAAAGACCTATAAGACCTAGTGCATCATCATCATGTAGTCCATAAACAAAGAGAACACCATACCATAGCACAAGAGAACAAAAAACTTGAAGGTAGTGAAAATTTTAGTGCTTAGCTCTTCACAATGGGAGAGTTATGTTCCAAAATGAGATTTCATGATCTCTATTTATGCAAAATGTCTATCACATAGTTTGTCCACTTAGCAAGGGTAAAACATAAGATAAGGGATCCACAACCCTTATCTCACCCCTTGCATCAAAATAATATCAAACAATTCATATTTAAAATTCATTTTTACACAAAAGAAACCCTAGAAAAATATGTCGTCACCCATTTAGGGGACATTTTGGCACTTGAGCAACTTGTTGGAGAAGATGTGGAAGTCGTTGGGGCTCTTTGAGCCTCCTCATCATGTGCTAAGTCTTATCCATGCCTCATTCTGTGAAAATATGCCAAGTGTCAATGTGCAACTCCATCACCACCAAACCCTATCCCTCTTATGACGTCAATCCTCAAGGAGGTGATGTTTTTCCTCTCCTAGGCAAGTCGTTTGGGTGGTAGGGGATAGGAAATTCGTTTTTCCTCTCATGTTTTAAGGAACAAGTTGAAGGCCACTTTCCTGACATGGTGTCCAGATAATGACAATGTCACTCACAAATACCTTGCAGAAATGAGAAGGTTGGCTCGTGATGAGACCCCCTTTCTCTCAGTTGTGTAACTGAGAGCCAATACATTGGTTTGGTGACCAAATGATGGTAATGTCATACCACTAAATACTCATGATCATGATAGGTCGACTCTTGATAAGACCTCCCATCCTCCAACTAACCCCATAAGCATTCATTATCATTTATTCTTGTAGGTCCCCTTTTTCTTACAGAGAATAATTTCATTGCTTTCTCGAGGATCCATGGGTGAAGCATATGGAAGGTCTATATCTAAGATTTTATCTTTTTAGCCAACAACAATCCCTTTGGGCCTTCAATCCCTTCTTCCCATGAAATGAGGTGCATTCCCTTCTTGGGTCACTAAAGTCAAAGAGCCTAGAAGAGGGCAATATGATGGGAGTGTAATGAGCAGAGAGTGGTAAGTATGGTTGGGAATAGTATGATAACCCCTCAAGGGACCCCCGGTCACAAACCTTCCCCAAAGGTTGGCCACTTACTAGGAAATCTATGACACTCACCAAGGTGAAACAGGTTCAAAGGAATAATGTCCAAGCATGCATGCTATAATCAAAAGCAACTTAAATACAACATGTTCAAATGCCTTAAATATTAAGGTGATTACTTGCCACAATAAATACCTGACTTGTACCACATGGAGAAAGACCCATCTTCCTTTCAGAAGCTATCTAGTGTGGTGGATGCGCTAAAAATGGATCAAATGTGGTGATAGAGTGGGCTTCCATATGTGAAAGTGGAAACTGCTGGTCATGTAGTCTCTCGACACTCCATATCTGTAGCTCGAGGGCCTCGAGACATGATCTCCTTAGTTATCCCACAAAATGGGGATAACAACTGGCTCCTACTTGGGGACATTGGCTTGCCATAGAGTGCATGAGAACCACAAAATCTCCTAGTAGACTTGTGCCTACACTGAAACAAAAACCATCAAATCTAGGGTGGTTCTATCACCCTTCGTCCATATACATGAAAATCCAAATAAAAACTAATCTAGAAACTAAAATTTTAGAATTTTTTCAAAAAATTCTAAACTAATTGTGAAATCAATATGCAAGCAGAGAAAAATGAAAAATGAAATGCATTTAAACTAATATGAGCAACCAAAATGAAAATGCAAGGAAAACAAGATGACCTACCTACTTACCTGGGGCACAAGCCCTTAATAAGTCATGTGACCTAAACATAAGGTCAAAGAAGAGATCCATCCACACGTAATGGAATCTTTCTCCCATCCAAGAATGTCAAATAATGATTTTCTTTCTCAGAGTTCTTCTTGATGATGTAAGGGCCAAGCCATGATGTATCTCTGGTTATACTTGGGCTTGACCTTTCTCCTGTACATGAGTGCAAGAATTCCTTCACTAAAATTGATGTAAGGTATATTCTCAATGTATGGATAAGAAGGAGGCTCTGCATTGACAATCCTTTTGATGGTTTCTTTGTGTTCTTCATCTTCTTTCTTCAAAATTTGGACAATTCTTGTCTCTTTCCCTTAGTACTTTGCAAGTTTCTCTTTGTATTCAG
>JASDQU010736648.1:0-12366 GCA_032191745.1 Picea mariana | reverse complement strand
AACAATCCCTCTGGGCCTTCAATCCCTTCTTCCCATGAAATGAGGAATATTCCCTTCTTGGGTTACTAAAGTCAAATGGCCTAGAAGAGGATAATATGATGGGAGTGTAATGATAGGAGAGTGGTAAGTATGGTTGGGAATGGTACGATAACCCCTCAAGGGACCCCCAGTCACAAACCTTCCCCAAAGGTTGGCCACTTACTAGGAAATCTATGACACTCACCAAGGTGAAACAGGGTCAAAGGCATAATTTCCAAGCATACATTCTATAATCAAAATCATCTTAAATACAACATGTTCAAATTCCTTAAATATTAGGGTGATTACCTTCTACAATACCTTACTTGTGCTGCATGGAGAAAGAGCGATCTGCCTTCCAAAAGATAGCTGGTGCGGTGGATGCGCTAACAATGGATCAAATGTGGTGATAGAGTGGGATTCTGTATGTGAAAGTGGACATTGTTGGTCATGTAGTCTCTCGACACTCCATATTTGCAACTTGATGGCCTCGAGACATGATCTTCTTAGTTATCCGACAAAATGGGGATAACAAGTGTGACAACTTTGGTCTTTATATTCAACGATATGTTGTTCTTTCAAAAGTGTCGGTTCACAACTATAATCTAATATATTTTGTTCTCTTGATATGAGATTTGGCAGGGGGGCTGGGTCCGTGAGATCCTTGATGTGAATGAGTATTTTATTGACTTCATTTCTTTCTAGCTTGACAATGAGTGTGTTGCGTAAATTTTCATGCTCATCAGTTCCATACCATAATATTGCAAATTGTTCGTCGATTTGAAGTCTCTGTTGAAGGAATTCTCTAATTTGATGACTGACTACGTGAGTGGGAGGAGTTCATATCGTTGGTTCCGACTCTTCGTAATCCATGATTTTGGCTTGGTTTTCTGGTTGATGGGCACCCATGCTAGCCTCTATCAACTGTGCTTCATCACTTTTGTTGGGGATCGCCGCAACTAGTATTATTGCCATCTCTAGTCGATTCTTCTAGACTCAAACCGCTCACACGCTCTATCAAGATGATCTCCTCTGACCATTTTTCTATTCGACTTCTGACTATTCCACATGTTGCGAATCTCCTCTCTTTTCTTTTGTCTTTTGTCGCGCTCCAATTTTTGGATGTTGAACATTTGTTTGTAAATTTTCTTTCCTCCCGCAGACAATTATGCTTTAGTTGATTGAACGCTGGTATGATCTTTTCTTATGACATCTCATGGATTCGCCGACCCCCAAACGCCACCCCGACTTACTCGGATTCGGTGAAGATGACCATGTTTATTTGCTCAAGAAATATTCCCATGCTTGTTTTGTATCTTTGCACCTTGCTTCTAGGAATTCGACCCACTTTTTGTCTCTCTTTGAGTGACTATTTTGTGGTGGTCTACCAAGTCGAGGTCATAATTTAACAATGTCACCTATGCCTTTGTCAAGCAAAAATTTATGAAGCAGTTTGGGAATGGCGCACACAAATATGTCATTTAGCTTCATGTAGAATTTGTCTTTTATTGTATTGAGGGATGTTCGATCCTCAATAGCTTGTTCTGTTATGTAATCTTTGACAATTATTTCAACCCACTGATGTAGATTCGTTTGACCCCCGTTTGTAAGCTTGAGGGTTAATTTTTCATCGGGCGTCAATTTACGCATTACCATATTTGTTGATGTACTCAAACAAGGATTCTGGGATAGCTTCTAGAAATATTTTGTGGGTCTCCGAGAAAAATCATGATCATGCTTCTACTAGCGTTAGGTTGTTTCTTCTTGTGTAATTCTTAATGTAATTCTCAATTTTTCTCTCCCACCATTCACATATGTCTTGTAGATTTATCATCTATCTGAACATCTACATGCCCAGGTTCATAACTACTGGCATGAAACCAATGTTGTAATCTAGGGAAAAGTAGGGGAGTGTTACCAGTAGTTTAGTACATAAGAAAACATAGATTCACATATACATACATATAGACAAAGACATATATAAAGTAGTGGAAGCCCAAAGAATAACCTTTTATTAGATAGATAACTTGATACAACACAATGGATACCATATTGTCTGATACATACTTGTCTATTTATACCTACATATTTAGTTACTAGGAAGTTGTAACTACTTAACTTCCTGGGTTGGTTGGTTAACAAAACTCTCGACCGAATTATACTTTCGACTTCAACAATGAATCGACTAACTCTTATTCAACTGTCGGGTTTAGTCGATAGAGTCGACTAGCCCCTACAACATACCTCATGTTTCTCAAATAAACATGACAAAAAGATGAAAACAAGTTCTTTTTACTCAACAAAAGGTATTTAACTTTAACCTAAACCCTTGACTCAATGTAAATCGGATGAAACCAATCATGCTACAACAAAGGGTTCAGTCAAATATGGAATCCGAACTAGAAGCATTCAAGGGACTAACAAAATTTTTAACCAAAATAAACCCAAAATTTCAAACTTGACAAAATGCTCCAAAATGCAACAAACAAACAAACCATTAAAACTTACCAAGATATTAGAGCTAGATATCAAAGAAATTTCATCTACTTGAATGAGCCCATTCTTTCTTAGTGGAAGTCTTGTTAAATTAGTTATTTACCCTTTAATACTAGGACACTATCTATGCAAAGAGATAGGTCCCAACTTCATCAAATTCCAGCTTCATTTCCCGTCACATACACAAAAAAGACAATGTAATAGTTAAATATCAAAACATCAATCTTAAAATAACTTGCATTAAGAAAATATGGCTCCAATGTTACAATGAAAAATGCAAAATATAGAACTTATTTTTACCTGAAATGCAATATCAAATTGGCATATAATAATCTTGCTATGATAAATAATTTTCGATCTACTACAAAAATATAGGAACAACGAGTCACAAGAATAACATCATTTGTGCTATTCCATTCACTATTTCTTGCACCACCAATGTAACACATATACCAAAATAACTGTCCCCCGGGTCTTCATATATATTGGATTAAATCAAATCTTGCGGTATATCAATTTCCCAGTTCTCATCTTGGTCCTCATTTTCTTCTTTCTGAACACGACCTTCTCCATAAGGACTATCATTATGAGCCTCCAAAGAATTATGTTCCATTTCAAGTTCATTAGAGAAACTTGTTATATTGTTTTCTCCCCTTCTATCACAATTTGATCGCCAAAGATTTAGTGCTCTTTCATATGGAAAATTGTTAATGTCATATTTTGTTACATATAGTCTTAAACATGTATCCATATGCTTATCAAGCTTTTTCCTCATCTTTGAATTCAAAAATGAAAGTGCACTAAACATTCTCTCATCCTCCATTGATCCCAAAATCATGGTTTGACACAAATCCCCTAATTTGAAATATTCTGATAAATTTTCCTGTGAGTATTGACTAACACCTAAAATAATCCATAATCTTGTTATTGCACCATATTCTAGAGGATTCTCCAAAACACAAAATTTCTTTCACATTGTTTCAGCAACGCGTTTGGCTTATTGAAACAATTTTAATGAATATAAAATACCTTCAACTTGTTCTCCATGTTCCTCGACCTTCTTGCAAAAGTGGTGCACTAAAGTATTCAATTTTTCCACAAAGTCATGTTTTAAACTAGTTTGACATTTTTTGTTGTTCCAATATTGAGGGTACACCACATACATGGCCTCCAATAATTCATCTCAAGGAAATCCTTCTCTTATCTCCAATGCTAGCGATTTTGCAATTTCTATCAAGTTGTGTCTAACTGAAATGACAACATTGTCGAATAGGTCTCTTGATACAGGGAATTCTTTGGTGGTTCATCCTATCTTACCAATATAATGAAAAGGAACCATATACCCATGCACTACCATACATAGTATCCCTTTTTATCAAACTTAAAAAAAGTTCAGTATTTTCTATATCAATGATCATAATCCAATTTGTAAACCGTGGACCTGCGAAAGACTCTGACATCATATACAAATTATTCAATGAAAAGCATGCAAATTTTCTTGTAGTTATGTATTATGCAATAAACATTGTGTGACTTTTATACATTTTCACGAGGACATTCATTTCATATAGCATAGGAATAATTCCAACCAATGTTAATAACGCCGCTATGTCAATTAGTCGAAAGAGAAGATCTCGAACTCTATCTACATTGAAGCGATGTTCATACATCACCCCTACCAAGGACTGGTACTCACTAAATAGTCTTTGAGTTGGTCCATTCAATGAGATCCATCTTGTATCAACATCTTTTAATAGCTTGTTTCCATTTGTAACACCATCAATACATTTTTGAAACTCTGAAAAAATTGTTTGGGACTACGACAAAAGTATGCATAAGCATCCCCTACAAGATCTTCAACTTTTGGAACCAATGGAAACTTTTTTACTATTTTAAATGCAAGATTCATACTATGAGCCATACAATGAATACTCAACATATATAGTGAGGATGATAGTTGTAGTCTAAGACAAAGGCCATTTTTTTCCCTTGCATTACTGATGCTCCATCTACTCCAACACATACCAACTTTTTTGCAATCATTAAATGTTCCATAGCACCAATTTCCTTCAAACTATTAAACAAGTTCATAAATATTTTCAACTCTCCCTCATTTTATGAGTCCCGAGTAGACATGAATTCCTAATATGGTCATTAACCATATAAATACTCATGCAGATCCATGAAGTTCAAACTATTAAACAAGTTCATACATATTTTCAACTGTAGAAATCTCCCTCATTTTATGAGTCCCAAGTAGACATGAATTCCTAATATGGTCATTAACCATATAAATACTCATGCAGATTCATGAAGTATTATCAATAGCTATAACCTTATCCAAAGACAATGAAAAAAACCTAGTATTTGCAATATTCTCTTTCCTATCATCCTTTTCTACTTGAGCTCGATATTTTTCCCATTCCCAACCACTCGTTAAAGACCAATGAGAAGATGGAAAGTTTGAAACTTGAAGAAAAGATAGATATTTCATGTAACCTAGATAATCTGTCATAGGATGACCATTAGATAATATGTGAAATGCAATGCTTAATTGAATTGTCTTGGATAACAAGTTTCTTTCCATCGTCTTTCCGAAGAGAGATGTGATGGTTCCTCCACTTGCCTCGACTTTTTCCTTATTAAATATGGATTATATTCATTGGCATATTTGACATGTCGACATTACTCAGAAGATTTCCACCTGACAAAATATTTCTCTTTGTCGTCTACAATTTTCTTTTCATGCACCTTTCTTGCATGCTTCTCTATTGTATCTAAGCTCATCTGAAATGTCATTGGCGTGCCAACTTTCCAACTACATATATTACATCTAACTTGTGGTTTCTCTTTTTGATTTTTTGTAGGTATTGGTTCAATAAATGAAAAAATTAAGACCCAATGTGGTTGGAAGTGTCTTCCTATGTACCATTGGCCTTTTTGTCTTTTCTGTGAATTGATTGTGTTCTTTTCCAATGAAATATTTTGGACATTTTTACTACCAATTTCTGGTGAAAATGGAGGAACCTATTCTCTCATCTATTATTTGGATATTAGATGCATTCTCACAAGAGTTGACATCTCTTTCAATGATAGGTTGCTCAAAAGAGCTCGAAGCATAATAGAATGTGGATCCATGGATTGAGGTCTTTGAAAGTAGGATGATAGATCATTTTGTCTTGATCTTTTCTTCCCATAATCGATGTTTGAAATCTCAATAAATATTCCACAATGAAATTTCAAATCAATCTAGAAACCAAAAGTGAAACCTGCATGATAAATAATATAAAATTAGTAAATTTCCTACAAAGTATAGAATCTTTGTATGTATTTATATTTATTATCTATTTTATGAAACAAAATTCTCCGAGAAAACATACACCCAAAAAGGAACACCACCAAATGCTTACATGAATCCCATAAAATAACTTAGGGTGTAGAGTAAGAATATACAACATAAATGCATCCAAAAATATAAGCTTTCCACTGCCTACAATGACAATGGAAAGAGTAGCAATAGTCATGAACTTAGAGCTAAGTTAATATAAGTGGATATTCAACAAGAAGAAAAAAAAAAAAAATGAAAATATCACACATTGACAAAAAAATACAAGGACTTGTGCAAAAACCCTAACTTCCACAAAAAATATATCATAAACATGTTATTGAGATTAACAATCAATTCTTAACATTTAGAGATGAATATGCTAAGGAATGATTTAACAATTAGGGTGTATTTTCAAAGCTATATGCAAAGATAGGTAGATAAATGTCTTTCATTGAATTGTGTATGAGACCAATTCCGGATACAAGGCAAAATGTTTTACATTCTATGTGACAATTTCAAACAGATTAAAGAAAAATATTACAATAAGTAGAGATAGTGTGTAATGGAGAGAACCAAGTCTTGGTCTCATTCTACTCATCTATCTTTGATCCCCCTTTGCTCTAAATTGAGGGCTTTCTATCATACTAACTCTACTTTAAAAGATCTACTTCTTTCCTATATCATTTTCTCGACCAACTTTGTTGTAAGTCCTAGTTTGTCCTCCTAGAATGTTGATTCCAATATTCAATATGAAAGTTTGAATCCTCCTCGATTTGTAAGTGCGTTGCACAACTTACCATAAAATATTTCTTGGTTTCCACCTCCTCATTCCCACACATCCAACATAATCTTTCCTCCCAAAACTCTTTAGGTTGTTCCCATATTCCTATTTCACATCTCAACTTATATGAGTTAGTTCTTAGTTGTACTCTTAATTGTAATTTTGCATTTTGCATTTATTCTTGTATGTTGAAATTTCTATGTAGTATTGTTTCTTTTTTTTAACATTTTTTCTCCATTTTCCCTCCCTATAGCATTATTGTATGTGGTTTTTTGACTTCCTTTTATCTAATGGGAACCTTCCTTCCTCTATCTTCCAATCATTAGATAATTTACCACACTGTAGATTATATGTGTTCTTTCTTTTCAACTCATACTTGGTTTAGTTTAATCAAGATCTTAGTCAACTTTCTCAATGCCTCCAGTTTAATTGGGTATATTCTTGTCTTGGCTAGAAGTATCACATAAGGGGATTTGTATTTTACTCTTAGACAACATGTAATTTAAGTTTTTTTGCACTAGTTACAACTAGTTCCATTTTCTTCTAGATATGCTTGGCCCCCATAACCTGTATCCATATAGGAGTATTGGGTTATGAGTGTTTGAAAAGAGAGCACAAAATTTGCCAATCCCAAATCTCTATTGCCATGCATCTATTTTGGAGCAGGAAAATAACTTTCCACCCTCCCTATAGCCTTTTCATTGTGCACATGTCCCAACTTATCTTCTCATTGAAACCTAGTCACAAATACTTCTAGTTTGGGATATCCTTAACAATTCACCTTTGACATTGATTTCTAATTTTTTAGCTTCTTTTGAGAGAGAATACTACTATATTTGTTTTTCCCATGTTCATATTCATTCCCACCTTCAACACAAAACTAATCTATGGCCTCTAGGTGTTTAGCTTTAAACTCTTACATCATTTGCATCCAATAAAATTTATTTTATGATCCTTTCTATGTTCACCCACCCCACCTTTCCTATTCATCCACTCTTCCAATTCATCTATGTAGAGATTGATAAGTGTGGGGGAGAGGAGAGAATACAATCCTATGTCACTCCAATGCCATTTTCAAGTCACTTTGTACCCCCAATTCTAGCTTTTATATGATCATATAACCCATGTACCGCTGCCTTCCATTCTTTAGGGGGCCCATTCCTACCACTCAGTCCCAAAGTTTATCTTCGGTGTCAATGACCTTTTTGAAGTATACATGTCACAAAACAATACCATAATTTTTTGCCTTTATTTTCCTAAGTTTTTTCTATTATGTGCCTAAATGTAAGGGAATGGTTGATAGTGGAATGCTTGGATCTGATGCCAACTTTCCCTTTGGTTCTTTTTCCCTTAGCCTCAACCCACTTTTTGTACCCCTGTTATTAGCTTGTAAAACATCTGGATGATAGTGATGGTTCTATAAATCCTAGGTTTGTTTTTGTCCCACCTTTCAATAAGGGGGAATGAGGCATGTTGCCCAGTGACTTGGAACCCCCTCTTTGACTACCCCTTATTTAGAAGGGTTACATGTGCTCGATGAGACTTATTTTGCAATGGTAGGAAGATGCAAATGTGGAAAACCTATTAAACCAACAGGGAGTTACAATAGCATGAAGCTAAACTAACAACTTATAAAAAATTATATAGATGTGGAATGTGATGAAGAAGAAATATTAAATGAAAAATATTTAACTAGTGGTGGTATTAAGTCTTTACTTATATCATCAATAGATATATAAATTTACTCTACTTTTGAACTTTTAAAACAATTTCCAAGGATAATATTATGTAACTTTTAAAATTTCAAGGTTTTGGAGTGCTAAACATTCTATTTTTGTTGCAAAATTGTTCTTTGTCAATTTACTCTACATTTTACATTTCAAGAATATTTACCATTTCTCAATGTCATTGTATTTCGTTTGCTTAACCACTTTTAACAATATGTAGAAATATTATGATCTTGTTAACAACACGACTGGAGTATTGCCATTAGGACTTCAAAAGCAACAAGAAATAGAATTATCTGGTAATGCACCCAAAATAAATCAATAACAAAGAAAACGGTCACTCAAATAAATCACAATACAATTTTGACCCCTAGGGAAACTCTAAATCAACAGAGAAATTGAAGATGGAGACAAAAGTAAGCTAAGGAAAACAAATTCTAGAGGAATTAGACTACCAAAGTAAGCAATTACATTCCAGAAGCTTGACAAAATACTAGAAGTTGGATTTAAACCCAACTTTGCAATCGAACTAGAAAGGCATTATAATCAATAAGATTCTTGGTAGAGGGAGTGTTATATTTTTACCTTATTTCTCAGTTAATACTCTCCTTGTTACAAAGATGCAAATTTTGGGTATAATAGAAGCACCACTGGATGTCACCTTAATGGCTATTTCCCTCTCTTTTTTTTCTATTCTTTTCCAACACAAAAGGGGATTCCCTTTTATGCTCCCCAATATATCCTTTAAGCTCTATAATAATTTCCAATTTGGAAAACGTAAATATTTCAAGATTTTCAATATATTGAGTGGTGGATTTCAGTAGATGAGTGCCTTGTCCAAAGATTATGGAGTCAGGAAGAATGAAAATATCTTATGGTTATGGAGTCAGGAAGAATGAAAATATCTTATGGTTATGGAGTCAGGAAGAATGAAAATATCTTATGGTTATGGAGTCAAGAAGAATGAAAATATCTTATGGGTTGACTATGGAGCAAATAAAACTTAGCAAACTCATTGGAAAATGATATTTACCAGTCATAACATGTCTGAAATATCATTTACAACCAAGTACAATTGCTCATAACGATACACCAATGCAATCATTAAGTACTTGCATGAATGTATAACATCAAGAATGAGAGTATGAAGAAATAGGAAAGATTTATATCGAACAACAACCATGAAACTTAGTACATCCTAAATTTGATGTTATAACAACCTCAAGAAGACAAACAAATCTCTCTTTCAACTATTCATTTGCTACCAAAACCCACCATACAATTGTAAAATACTTTGTCCAACAAAGAAGAAATGACAAGTAAAAAATAATGGCCTCACATGAACATAACAACCCCGAAAAAAGATATAGATCAAAACTCCAAATCTGTCCAAATCTCCTCAAGAACCGAGAGACTAATCAAAAGTAAGCGTCCCATAATCAATACATGCAAAGAGCCAAAGAACAAGTGTCAATATTGTTATAGGGAAGTCCTTTTCTTGCACGAGGTTAATGAAGGACAAGGTCAGCCTACTTGGATGATAGAAGCCATGATATTATCATAGGGTGGTATGGGTTTCAATATATACTAATTCAAGCAAATTTCATTTAGTGGAAATTTTGAAGTTGAGGGGATATCACTTTTTTTGTCCATTATATTGGTAACATTTAGGCCGAGAGGATGTCCATAGGTTTTTTGGCTGGTAAATGGTTATCAAGTAGAAAGGATATCGCCTTTTTAATGAATCAACCATATTTTTATAACAGATGAAAGCCTTACTCAGATACAAAGCTTCTATAGTTGAAAAGGGGCGGAGATGAAACCATAATCTCTAGACCCTTGAATATTCAAGTTGAGGGTTGAATCTAGTAGACAATTAAATAACACTAAGCATTATGGATGTAATGAATCAACAAAGGGGTAATGAATCAATAACAAGAATTACAAGATTACCTAATGGAATGGTTACAAGAAGGGAAAAAAGGAATGCAATGAAAATATTAAGGCAAAGAATAAATGCATGAGAAATGGTTCCAAATGATACATTGTATGCCAATAAACAAACCATAGCGCATTAGATTGATGCCTAGAATAAAAATGGAAGTAATAAATGAAGGGAAAATAACCACATGTATGATAGCATGCAATTAAATAAAATATGCTCATCTTGCAAAGCTGTTCAAGAGTGTCAACGGTCCCAGGAGAGGCATCAAAACTGATGCCAAATCTATATGAGTCTCTTTCAGGCTATCGAGGTTTCTACAATGTCTCTTAATGAGTTAAACAATAAAATTATAAAGAGGAGCAAAAAATTTGATAATGATACGATAGAGAATAAGATGAATCTACATGAGGATAACAAACCATTGGAAATGTAACTGCATGATTGAGATATGAGCATGTCCATTGCACAATGTCAAGTTGTCACTCTAATGCACGCTAAAGCTGACCATTGCAATGTACATCTTGCACTAATTATTTTGTGTGACTCTGCACCTCTAGTACAAGGACCAAAACTATGCACTTAGAGAAATTGTTAGAATGGTCCTCTCATTAGACGACAACTCCAATGATGGACTTAGTTGATCTCTGGCTCTTTCTAGTTTCGTAAACTCATTAGAAGCTTTGGGTATATCATTATAAAGAGAAAATCTAGTTATAAAGGCCCTTTGTAAATAATTTATATTTAAAAGGCTCACAGTACTTGCAACTACATTAGTTTCTACACTATTCCACCTATATCTTGTAGGTTCTTTTTAAGGAAAAAACCACCATAACAAATTTTTCTCTCTTTTTGACTGTCATAGAATGCAAATACATATCCAAAAGACTCAACCAGCCCATAAAACTAGCCCTAGAGCCCTTACCATGAAACTTCATAATAGTCGGCTTTATCATGTACTTTTTGTGTTTATTTTTAGGATCCTGTGAGCGGCTTTCTTCCAATTACTTCCTTCTTACGTAGACATGGAAAGGGGCCTCCTGCTTTTTGTCTTTTCTAATTTGTATATAACTTTGGAAAACCCCTTTTTACATTTAGCTTGATCCTTTATCCACTCTTTCCTTGCTTGCAACTTAGCTTGTACATTATAAACCATGGCCAATATGTTGTCCATTTTTTTAAGTGAGAATTTGACCTAGATTTGATACCATGGTTAGGGATTCGTTCTCAATGCATGAAAGAAAAGAAACCCAGAGAGAGCATTGTGGAGTCAGAAAGAATGCGATCCTACACAATCTTTGAGAATCTATGATGAAGTTCAATATTGTCTATAATCTTTCAGGACCATGAATCACAGATCTCAAGGTTGACCATCCCTAGAGATGAGATGCCCCAATCACTCTCCTTTTTTCTATAATATTGGATGTGTGATTGAGTCCCATTAAACTATCTTTTTCCAATAGTAAACTTAATATAATTTCTCTAGGAGATCCTTCTCCAGTCGCTAATACTATATGATAATAGGCCACTGGTTAGGACAAAGCCTTGCCTTGTGGCTACCTTATGACTCCACCACTTCACCACATAGCATAGAACACCATATCACTCCATCCATTCACCACATAGCATGGGACACAAGCCTATACCATAGTGTTTGAAGTTCCTTCCCCAAGATGTTAAGCAATAACATTTGTGCACACATGGGTAATTTGTTAACATATACTGGACTTACTATTCAGACACCTGACAAGAGAGTTATGAATCAACATAAACTAATGCCTACCCAGTCATAGAGGATTAACCAACAAATCTTTAGGTACCTACAAATTTCCACTAGCTAGGTGCCATGTGACCAATGTGACCTGCGATGACCCATCATATTCTGTATTATTAACTCAATGCATCGCCCGAGGTAATTTCAATATGGCTTACGATTATGTAATCAACACACAACTAAATCTCAGCCACATGTAATCAGAAATAAGACACTGATAGTCATCATAATCCTGGCAGAGACAATATGCATGATAAAAGACAAAAAATACAAGAGACTTTCAACTCTAATATCAATCTT
>JASDQU010736647.1:149157-173648 GCA_032191745.1 Picea mariana | reverse complement strand
ATAACTTTTCTGTCGGTTTTGAGCGACCTTTAGATTTTTTCTTATCTGAGTCACTTGCTGTTCCATTTATTATAACATGTCAGACCCAAAAGATAACACGTTTATGGGATTACTCTAGCTGACTGGAGTATTACACGGCCTACCATAGAGGACCTCGAAGGGACTCATCTTTAGGGATTCTTTGTAGCCGTTGTTGTAGGAAAATTCTACCAGTGGCAGGTAGTCTTCCCATTTCTTGGGTTGATGCATTACATGCATCCTTAACATGTCTTCTAATATTTGGTTCACTCTTTTTGTCTGTCTGTCATTTTGGGGGTGATAGGCGGTGCTAAACAATAATTTGGTCTCTAAACCAGTCATCAGTGATTTCCAAAAGTTAGAAGTAAATTTCGTGTCTCTGTCGGACACGATCTCTTTTGGCATACCATGCAGTCTGAATATCTCTTTCATGAATACCTGGGCGATATCTATTGCTTTGCAAGTTGATTTGACAGGGATGAAATGAGTAGACTTGCTCAATTTATCCACCACTACCATAATGGCATCATTTTGTTTGGTCGAAGTGGGTAATCCCATGATGAAATCCATGGATATGGTTTCCCATTTCCATTCTGGGATTGGTAAAGGTTGCAATAACCCTGCTGAATGTCGGTGTTCTGCTTTAACCTGCTGGCATTCTATGCATTTGTCCAAGTACTCGGCTACGTCTTTCTTCAATCCAGGCCAATAAAATTGTTTCCTGGTGGTAGTGACCATTTTCTGGTATCCTGGATGATCAGTATAGGGTCTTTTATGTAGTTCATCCATAATGAACCTCTTCAAGTCATCACACGCTGGAATATAAAATCCGTTTCTGTAAGTGAGTAGATCTCCTTCAGTCATCTGATAGCCTTCATATTTTACTCTGGCGGGTTCTTGCTGTAGGTACATGGTCACGGTCTGAAAAAATGGATCTGTCCTTTGTACATTTCTGACTCTTTCTTTGACATATGTCCCGCAGGTGCTCACCGTTGCTAGGTGAATTGTGTTCATACTTCTGCTAAGCGCATCGACCACCCTATTTTCCTTACATTTAATGTGTTTGATCTCGAAATCAAACTCGCTAAGGAGGGCCATCCACCTAGATTGTCTAGCATTGAGCTTTGATTGATCAAATAGGTATCACAATCCACAGTGATCTGTCATAAGTACAAATTTTCTTCCTAGGTGGTAATGCCTCCACATTTTTAAGATGGCAGCCAGTTCTAGATCATGGGTCACATAGTTGACTTCATGCTCGTTCAATTTTAGGGATTCATAGAAGATCACACTTCCTTCTTGCATAAGGACTCCTTTGAGTCCTTCCCTATAGGCATCTGTGCACATGAGGAAATCATCTTCGAGATCGACGATCTTCAGCACGAGTGCATGGGTCAGTAGATGTTTCAGGGTTTGAAATCTTTCTTCACATTTCTGTGTCCACAGGAATTTTTTCCCCTTCTTCTGGAGGGCAGTGATTGGACAACCAATCTTGGAGAATCCTTTGATAAATCTCCTATAGTATCCTACTAATCCCATAAAGGATCTGATGTCTAAAACATCCTTTGGGGTAAGCCATTCCATGATAGACCTGATTTTGTCAGGGTCTACCTCTACTCCTTCTTCGGAGAGAACATGGCCTAAGTAATGTATTTCTTTCTGGAAGAATTCACATTTGTTGAATTTAGCATAGAGCTGATGTTATCTTAGCACTTGCAGTACAAGTCTAAGATGCTCTTCATGCTCTTTTCTGTTCTTGGAGTAGATTAATATATCATCAATAAAAACAATTACAAATTTGTCCAGGAATTTGCTGAGTACATTGTTCATCAAGAACATAAAAGTGGCAGGGGCATTGGTCAACCCAAATGGCACCACCACAAACTCATAATGACCATACCTCATTCGGAAGGCAGTTTTAGGGATGTCTTCACCCTTGATTCGGACTTGATGGTATCCTGACCTTAAATCAATCTTTGAGAAAATAGATGCACCCCCCAATTGATCGAACAAGTCATCGATCCTGGGAAAGGGGTACTTGTTCTTTATGGTTACCTTATTGATTTGTCTATAATCTATACACAGTCTAAGGGTGTCATCCTTCTTTTTCACAAATAGGACTGGCGCTCCCCATGGAGACATGTTGGGTCGAATATAACCCTTATCCATCATTTCTTTTAATTGCAATTTGAGTTCAAATAACTCGGGTGTGCTCATCTAGTAGGGTGTCCTAGACACCGGCACCACTCTCGGTGCAAGTTCTATAGAGAAGTCTATGTTTCTTCTCAGAGGTAGACCCGATACCTCTTCTAGAAAAATATCTCTATATTCCCTCAGGGTAGGATGGTCTTCAAGGTTGGGTTTGTCACCTTCTATGGTTTTCGACACCTGTATTGCATATAGGGGACATCCCTTTTGGAAATACTTTCTCATTTGCAGAGCTGATATTTGTCTCACTAAGACAGGTTTTCAGATCCCTTGAAGGGTCATCCTTTTTCCTTCTTTGCTCACACATTCTAAGGTTTTATGGTAACAGTCCAATTTGGCTTTATGGGCGGCTAGCCAATCCATACCAATCAATAGATCGTATGATCCGAGGGGTAATACGTTAAGGGTTTCTTGGGTGGGAAATTCACCCAACATCAATCGGCAGGCTAGTATGACCTCTGCTACCCTTCTTTTGGTGCCAGTGGCTAACTGTACCAACCATGGCTTGGTTTGTTTTTGTGGCTGTAGTTTACACTTCTCAATAGCTTTAGGGGCTATATAACTCAAGTTTGAACCAAAGTCAATCAAAATAGACACTAGATGGTTGGAGATCATACCTTCTATCTCCACCACTGAAGCTTGATGGTTAGCTTGGTTATTATCCAAGGCTGCATAAATCTGCAATGCACTCCTGGCCACATCATTGACTGTAGTAGCTTCCTAGACATTATAAATCCTCTGACTATTATGTTGTTTGTGTGGACAGTCTCTTAGGAGATGTTCTTCTCCACAACCCCAACATTTCAAAGGTTCTCTCTTTGGTTTATCAGTCTTTACTGGTATAGGTCCAGGAGTTTTATTTCCGCTCAAGGAGGGTAAATTATGCTGGTGCATACTCTAGGCTGGAAAGTTCATTCTTGGGTTCTTATTGTAGTTCTTAAACCTTGGGGATTTAATTCCCCTTTTTTTAAATCTTGAACTATTCTTCTGTTTCCATCCTTCGCGAGGTTATGCTCGATGCCCAAACTGTTCATGACAATAGGTTTCCTTTTGGATAGTGTCTTCTAAAGTCTTTGGCTCATCAAATTCAATTTGGTTCTGGTAGTCCTTGGGTATCCCACTGATGAAGCGCTGCACCTTTTCCTTTGCTGCTTTTATATAAGGCACATATCTCAGCAAGTCAAGGAATTTGTTGACATATTCCTCTATAGTGAGCTGCCCCAGTATGAGTTCATAAAACTCTTTTGTCTTCTCGTCGAAATATTTTTCCGACAAATACTTCTTTTGAAAGTATTTCTCAAATCGTTCCCAAGACAGGTCCTCTTCTTGAACCCCCTTCATATTCTTAAGGTCTTCCCACCAAATGGAAGCCTTTCCATTCAAGTTGAAGGTGGCCACTCGGGCCTTCATATTTTCTGAAAAGTCATGGACTCTGAAATACTTCTTTAATCCAAGTAGCCATGCCTCTGCTTCCTCTCCCTTCTTTATTTCACCATCGAAGGAGGGTGGTTTGGCCTTTCTGAATTCTTCAAATTTTCAACCTTTGGAAGGATTTTTCTTCTTCTGTTTCTTTTGGGAATAAGAACTGGCCCTGCTGCTAGAAGAGCCTTCTGAATCGCCAGCTTCCTTCTCAGAGGAATCACTCGGCACCGGTCCTTTACCTCTGGGGTGGACCTTTTTTGAGGTGCTCCTCTCAGTGTGGCCACTGATATGACCATGTTTCTAAGTTTCAGGTTCATGCTACATTTTTCTTTGTAGATCAGATAAACTCTGCAGTAAAACTGCGTTAATTTCTGTTTTCTTTTCTTGTTCTTTCATCATCCTTTCATTGTCAGCCTTGCAGCTTTTTAATTCGACCATGAGACTCCTCACAGTCTCGGTTAGATCTGGAGGGGTCCCTACTGCCCTTCTTTCATCAGAATCTTCGTCTCTATTGTGGGAGCCTTCTCCCACTTCTTGGTGAGTCACCATACTATGCGTTGATAATTTCCCACGGTTGATCTTCTGCTTGTGTGCAAAAGGAGAAACGCTGGTTGTTAGTCAATATTTATATTTATTTACAACCAGTACATAATTCATATTTTCACATGTACACACACACAATAGGGGTTTTTCATTCTTAACTTCGTCTTTTGATTAGGAAGGTTAAGACAGGGGGGTTTTACTCTTTTTAAGAGTGTTATGAATGGAGCTTCTACGCAACTCGTTCATGGGTCCAAGTAGGCCAAGTGTTGTAACCATGCTCTGATACCAATTTGTCACACACCCACTACGGCATAGTAAAAAAAAATTATTTTCCTCAAGGGACAAAATCCCCGAAGTCCTACAGGGGCCTAGCGTAGGCTAGTTCTTCCCTATTCACCTTCCTATGGTCGTGGGTTAGGACCACAGGCCAAACAAACATGGCATCCTTTCGCTCTTCGTGGCTCAGCACTACCAGAGTGTCGAGTCTTTCGACTCTGCAAACCCCAACACAGCGAAGCGCTGAACCCCAAAAGGGCTAGCGAGTACAAGATTCCTGTTTGGGTCTTGTCCTCGTGACCACATTTGGTGACCCCGCGCTTAAATCGGAAAGGACCTTACTGGCTCTTCACGACTCGGGAAATCATGATGCATGACCTCTTCCTTTCCCATTCAAATCCTTGAAATCCATGAAGTCTTCCAAGTTTCCCTCCAAAGGAGATCAATGGCTGTAAGCCTCCCCTGATCCGATGGTTTGGATCCTTTTGGGATTTCGATGCTCGGGGGTTCGAGATGCAATGATCCCAAAAACCCATGCCATGCAAATATTCAAATTCTGGTATGGGTATCCCCGAAGGAGATCAATGGCCCTCGATAGTGTGGATCCAGTAGTCCACAGGATTTCAGAACTCTCCCTTCTCCAAGCGACTCGTGTCCACCCATCAATCACGTGGGCCTCACCAGGAAATTCCGCCACATGTTCTCTCATGCTCGGCTCTCAGCACTTCGCTACTTGGGAAGTCATAAACGATCCCTTTCAACCTTCAAACTCATGAACCCCTGATACGTGATGTATCAAGACGCCAGATCCCATGGTTGTCCTTCCTCTTTGATCAACGGCCCGGATCATATCGCAATCTCCCGACTCAGGACTTCATGACTCCAAGAGTAAGGTCTTCCACCTCCAAACTCGCGAATCACTGATATGCAAAATGGACAGATCTCCACCACCTGTCCTCTTTTGATTAACAGCCTAGATCACATCGTGATCTTGTGACTCGGGACTTCATGACTCCAAGAGTTGGGTCTTCCACCTTCAAACTTATGAATCCCCGATAAGTGAAATGGACAGATCTTTTCCACCTGTCCTCCAACATGGACAATCCCGATGTCTTTAGGACTTTTGGGACATAGTCGAGTTCACTCTTCTGCCTAAGTAAAGGATTAGATTGATGTTTTATAGGGCTCCGATGGGTCCCTGGGATCTACAGTCTAGGATCCTCTCGCGAATTCACCATTTGCAAGGTCAAGAGACTTCCTCTTCTGACTCTCGATATCCAAATCCCCGATAGGGAGGATCTCGCAACACGTGTCCTCCTGCAGACGGTCGACTTAGATCTATTTCACCTTGTCACAATTTCTGAGGTCGAGTACTCGGACTCTCGTCCTCCGGATCCCCGAGCTCCCGAATGTCGATATCCCGATACAATATCCTTCTCGGAACTCTCGCTCTGCTACTCTTCGCATGAGGTTTAAACCTCATGTAATTCTCGGCAGATCCAACAGTTGTCGATTGTTTAGACCAAGATCTGACGGCTCAGACCTATCTCTCCATTTCGTCGTTCCTAAGCTGCCTGGACATGAATTCACGGTCCATATTCTTTCATGGACCTTGGGAATCTACGTTCCTGATTTCTTCGCTACTCACGAAGATAAAGGAAAAAGGGTTAGGGCATTTAACGCCCTCATTTATTCCTTCGATCTAACGATCGTGAATGACCACAGATCTCTCGACGGCATTTCATTTGTTGATCCATACTTGTTGTTCGAATCCTCAAGGGATTCTGCAACTTCTGCGCCTCTGCAGAGTATTTGCACACAAAGTGCTACCTCTTCTGAGCTTCTCGAAAGAAAAGGTGTCTCTATGGGGAGATTTATCCAGGGTATCACCCGAGATGGATAAGGGTATAGGTTTCTCAAGAAACGGCTTGAATTCTGAATTGATTCAATGTGCATATATACATATAAATCTATTTATAGACATAAGCCATATGTGGCCCTTCCATTATAAGCATGCAACCACCATTTCAGAATCAAAACACTACATAGGCAGTCTTATACTCAGACCGTTTATAAAACTACACAGACTATGAGCATATATGTCAGCATATGAATTTCAAGGTGCAATATGTAAAACACTTATCAGAAATAACACCAGAAATGAGTGCAACTACTGAGAGGGGTGCTTGTTTCTACCCAACTATAGGCTCAACGACTCCCAACAGATTTACCACTAGCCACCCCCGAGCTGAGATCACGATGCTACAAGACTGTGTCTCGATTTTCCAGTGACCGTGAACGAGGGTTACTCTCCCCCTTCTCTGCTATCACCCCCTCTGCATATCTCCAAAGTTCTCTTTTTTTCACTTGCGTCCCCCTTTCGCTCCTTCCTCACGCATTTTCCCCTTGCGAGGTTGTGTGTGGCGTGATCCCCATCGCGGTGGTCAGGTGTCAGGATGGTCCACGGATGGGCGGTTTACCCCCATCCCCTCATTACGCATGAGGATCCATCCACCTACCATCCTGCGAGTAATTAATTTTGGGCCAGCAAGCTGCTCTTGGTTCTTCGGGCCAGTGAATACCAAATACGATATTGGTTTTCAGTGGAAGTTAATGCCACCATTCCAGGTGCCTTCCACCACCTTTATCCAACCATCGTGGTCTCTTTTTCAGCATATGCCCTCTCAGCAGTCTTGTAATATATATTCATAATATTATTTACATTCATCGACCTTTTTCATAAGGTCCATTCACATCATACATTCACATTTATGAATTCGCCACAGTTCTTGGCCAGTATAATTATTTTTACATATTGGGGAAATAGGGTGTTACACAAGAACTCTTCCCAACGCTTCTATTGGTCCTGTTGAGTGGTTATAAATCCCTTTAACTCAACAATAGAAACCAAACCTGCCATCGAGGCCTAATTATACTCTGCAACATTTAATAGTGGAATGGTTCTCCATATCTTGCGATCCGACCGATTAATCGAAGGGCTTTACGTTTTCTTGTGAAAGTTCCTCCTTCAGTTCAGATGTTCTCTTTTTGTATTTTCTCTTATAGGTGGGACCAATACAAGATAAAAGTCAATATAATCCAACTAGATAACAAAGTGGGAAAGCTTAACTACTGGGGGAGCTTGGGATAACCCTTTCACTCTAGCATGCAGACAATGATTCTCTACCACAAGCCTAGTACTAATACATTAACTTGTCGGTGTTCCAATTATTTATCGAGGTACAATTATCAAAAGAAAACATACATGCAATAAACAATGGCAATAAAAATAGTTTCCTTAACTCTAATCATCAATCACATATTAACATAATGATTTGATTTTCATCATTAAAGACAAGAACTATAAAAATATTGAATCAGATAACTTATCAACAGATTCAGACGTTCTTATTCGTTCCAGCATCCATTCATGATATAAAATATCAGAAATAATTCCTCTTCAGATCTAATGACACATGCTTTTGATGAAAAAACACAACTTTGTCTCTAGTCCTAAAAAATACTTCTCAATTAAGGCAACTCTGAAATAGTTCTTTACAAATCCAAAAAAATGAGGGTCTTTGCAACAACCATGAACCTTTTATAATAGGTCAATCCTCTTATTTATAACATATTATTAACTAAAAATAACTATTAAAAGTGAAGCTAAGTGAAATAAAAGCGTGCCACTTGGCGCTTTCATCAACATATCCTCGCATGTGTTAGCATACGAGAATCTATGTTTTTCCATTGGGGCCGAAAGGATCTCTCTTATATCTATTGGTCGTGCCTGATTCTTGACTATTCTAGCACTTAAGTGCTGCAACATGGTTCCAGCTTTGATCGGGTGTTCCGTGAACTGCTGCACCTGACCTAGCGCCATGCTCGTCGCCCTTGCTATCTCTGTATCCCATGATGAGTCTTGTTTGGCATGTAATTTGACTATGTCATGCAAGTCAACAAAGTCATTGGGTATGCTGAATTCAGGAAGGTTGATGTCTCTCATTTCCCTGTTGATCTTGGTCTAACTCTTTTCACACTTGACCCATTTTTCTTGGATTTCCCAATGAGGTTCTTGAGCCATTTTTACCCAATATTCAACCGACTTCTTTATGCAGCCGATGTTGCTTTCCCTTAGTACCCGGATGTCATTCTCTTCAGCATCTCGGCCCTGTTGAATTGTGTTGATGTAGTCAATCCTTTCCACAGCTTGGTGTGATTTCTCATACCACCTTTCCATATCCTTGCACATTGCTAGCGCCATGAGGGTTTTTTCTTGAAGCTTGACTATCCGATAGTGAATAGGTGCCGCTAAACGGTAAATTTATTGTAGGCCTCCTGGAATTCGCTTCTCAGGAACTTTGTGACCTGTGTGGTGTTCTGGTAATATTTCTCCAAATGGCATAGATGTTCCAATTCCTTCAGCACAGCAACAAGATCCTCTTCATCCCTTTTCTCTCTATCCAGGGTGGCATCTGTGATTTCCATCCCTTCTCCAATAATCTTAGATGTCTTGGCATTCTCCGTGTTCATCAAATTTTCCTCTACGGTGATTAGGATGGAGAGATATAGAGTAATCCTCCTATTATTGGTGGTTCTCTTCATGATATATTTCCTTTTTCGGTCATGGGAGATGGCATGTATATCAACAAATTCATCCATGGGTTTGGGGATTTTCTCATCTCCCTAGGTAAGCATATTTCCTAGGCTTTTGATGGTGTATATATGTTCAAGAATGGGTTCTTGAACCTCTTCCACGTGTTTTGAAGGTCTTGCCTTTAGTTGTTTCCCGTCAAGAGGTTGAGTACCGGTTGGAATTGAAGAATCAGGGATAGGCTCGGTACTTACTTGATAACCAACTATTCAGATGTTGATTTCTTGCTATGGAACTTCTTCCTTTTGTTTGCTCGACCTTGGCTCGTCCGTCGGACTATCCACTTGGATCTCTAGTACATCGAGTATCTCAATGTATAAGACACTTTCGACCTCCTGGTCATTCTGTGGAAGGCCCTGAATTTGATCATCGAGAGCTGGGAAAGATGCCTTCTCGGGCTCCTTTTCCTCTGTGATCTGCACATGAGTCACCAGGGACACCTCTGAACTTTCATCATCATCATAAATTGTTATCAAGTCATGGAGAGGGTTTGGTGCACTTGCTCTACCTGATTTTATTGCTATCTCTGACTGAGCTAAAACGTCCCCTGGTGACCCAACCTGTGGTGTTGTAACTTCAAGTTCATCTAACCGAGTGATTTCATTAATTTGTATTAGCTCAGGGCCACTTGGACCTGCCTGACTTTCATCTGGGTTGTCGGCAGGGACCCTTGTCATTCCTATGAGGTCCAGGTCATTCTACAGCTATAGATTACTTGTTTCTCCTGTTCAATCATGATCAATCCCCTTTCTCTTTCTTTTGGTGTCATAGAAAATACCTTGTTCTGCACTAGAGCCACCAGGGGAACCTCTATTGCTTTTGTCGCTCTTATTTCTTCCCTATCTCTTAGGGCCTCTTGAGTCGACTTCTCTATTGTCATCGCTTGTTCATCTAGGCTCATGGTTATGAGCTTGGTTATTTTTGGGTTGGCCATCCTTGCTAGCACCTCCTCCCAGTCCTGGGAATTTTCTGTGAAGACGTCATCTTCGAATTTGTCGTGGGTGTATGACCAACATGACGACGCTTGTGACACATGTTGCAAGACCATACCCTTTATAGTGTTCTTGCGGAAATGACCTATCTAGAATCTGAACTCGATTTGGCTCTATCCTTCTTATTTGGTTTGAGTTATATCTTTTACCAAGTAGAACCCTACATGGAAAACATAGTGTATGAACGCCCACTTCTTGTCCTTGACCAGGGTGGCATTGTAGTGTTGCAATATGGTTTGATAGCATATTTATCCTACTACAATCTAGTCCAAGACATGAGCTGGTAGGATATGTGGTTCTTCGGTGGCCCCGAACACCCCGAATACCTTGATGTAGGTTTCACGCTTTTCCAAGTACCAGTGGCCTACCTTGGATATCATTTTCTTGGTCGCAGCTGATAGTCTTAGGCATTCTTTCTTAAAAACAATAAAATAAATTTGCGCGATGAATTCATCACAGATGAGGGAGTAAGACTTCTTATACTTGTTCTCCCATAGCACACTGAAATAAACATGGACCGGGAGTTCTGTGACATGCCAACTCAGAGTCATGTTGGCGAATATGTTTCTGGCACACATGACATCGAACAAATATGAAGCCATGTAGAAATTTGGTGTCTCTCTTTCCTTCAATGTCTGAGCCTGTTGTATACAGATGCTTAGTTGTTTATAAATTATCGCTCTCCAGTTGAAACCATTCTCGGAGATCGCCACTATGTAAGCCAAGGGAATCAATGCCTCTGACAATATGGAGCAATCCTTCTCTCCATATAATCAACAGATGAGAGCCATCAAATAGATGTATGGCTCCCTTAAGTTGGTCATCCCATACTAGCCAGTGCTCCGGTTGGTGAACTTCTTGTCTTCCCTCCACCATGAGGCCATTACCCGACTGGTGTCATGGCGCTCGTAGAACTTCATGACAAAATTTGTATATAGACACTCCTTTGGGTCTCTGAGTTTGTAGTATTTATGAAATTATACCGGTAGGAACACTCCAACACACCCACCATTGTCATTGTTGATTAAAAATTTCTATGTTTCTGTGTGGTCGACAAGCCACTTCAGGACTTCAATATAGGGAAAAACAAGGGTTCTTCTTGCCACCATATGTAGGTACAACCGTCGGATGTTTGGTAACACCTCATCATCGAGCGCTCTTACATATGGATCACTGTGTGGTACATATTCTGAGTATTCCTTCCAGATGATCTTGTTAAAGAGTTCTCCCCAATGTGGGAGTGCCATCTTGGACCCTATGCTTGCCTCTATATCTCCAAAGGCGGTAGGCTGGATGAAAACCTTCCTCGGCATTGTCTTAATGACTGGTTTCGGCCTCAGAGTGTATTCCAATTGCTTTGCGGCCCCTGGAGAGGAGCCTTCGCCTACCTCTGGTTTTTTCATCTTCGGTGCCCTCGACGATCATCTAGTGGTTGGATTTCTTGGCGGCATTGTTCCTGCAACTAAAATAAACTCTCAGAGACTATGTAAAACAAAAACGAGATAAAAACATATGAATTACAACCAACAAATTTACAGACTCGGATACATACCTCTGAAGCTTGTTAAAACCTGGTTCTTTTGTCAATCGCAGGATCAATATAGCCTTCGAGTCGCTCATCTTGCTCCTTTGGATGCTCCGTAATTCTCTTATGCATAGAATGATTCCATTTACAAAGGCTCAAGAGAATTTAAATAGGGAATAAATTACTGTGTCGCATTAGCCATTCAATTCGAGTGATGAGTGAAATTTTAACAAATATGCCGCCAAATCTCTATAACTTAAATTCATCATGGGTTGAAGACGGAGGCATGGGGGGTGATGTAGTCTATCGGTGATTTTAAATGACTATTTTGATTGATGCATGCGGTCGCAACTAATGCAAGATTTGGTATTAATTAGCTCCTTAAATGCTCAAAATTTGATCGTATCTAATGCAAAAATGTTCCATCGTTTCTCTCTCTCAGTGGGTTGATCGGGGATGTGTTATGAACATTTTCATTGATTTCCTTCTGCAAAAAGATTTGAAGCCGATCAATTTCACTGTACAATGTGACTCAGAGGTGTGACTCAGAGGTGTGACTCAGACCTAGGGAACCAAGAATCAATCGGGGTAAAACTAGACTGTACGGTTCTCCAAATTGGTAAAGGCACATGGCGTTGAGGACCAGTGACCTAAGTCGGAGTCGGGAATTTCCTTAAGTTATTCATTCTAAAACAAACCTTATCTTGTCAATGCCGAATACTATCCATGATCGAAGATCAACGATAAACCTATTAAGTTCTTTCTTTGGATTACCTTCCTTGAAAAAGTCTCGATGTCAAAATGCATTGGGGATCGACGATTGGTAAAATCCTTCAGTGCATTCATAATTTTTGTTGCGATCCTTTTAGGTTTTCCCTGATTCCGATAGTCACGTTGGGCATCGGCTATCAGAAATATCTTTTCTTCCTTTGTTAACATCTAATCCTCTCATCTTTTACCAATGTCGAAGGGGAATCGGCTATCAGCGATATCCTTATGCAAGACTTGGCGCAAAACAAAAATCTCCTTTTGTCGATGTTGACAGAGATCGATGCTCAATGACTGAGGTTTCTGGAGTGGTTCTTTTCCTTCTTTGAATTCCTTCCAATGTCGAATCTGAGTGCCTCAGGTGAAGTGTCTCGGTTGTCGATTCTTTATTCGGGTGGTAATGCATTTTAAGTCATGGGGTTTCATAAGTTCAAACAAACCTGAATAGGTGATGAGAATCATGATAATAATAAAAGACAAAACGTTTCTCGAAATGAAGTCGAGTACCCAAAAAGGAAAAATTTGACAGAGGATTTTTAGGGTGTGTTGAGTGCTCAATAGGTCCATCACATACACATGCAACATATCCTCCAATATTTGGTTTGTTCTTTCGGTCTGCCCGTCTGTCTCTAGGTGATATGCAGTACTAAAGATAAGATGGGTTCCCAAGGCCTCTTGGAAACTAGTCCAAAATTGTCCCATAAACACCGATCCTCGATTGAATATAATCCTCTTAGGCATGCCATTCAGCCTCACAATATCGTTGATGAAAACTCTAGCTATGTGCACTCTTTATCAGAGTGTCGATTACTACAAAAATTGAATGGTGTCTCATTGTCATCAGTGGAAATCCAACAGTGAAATCCATCGAAATGACCTCCCATTTCGATTCTGGAATAGCGTGTGGCTGTAGTAATCCTACTGGATGTCTATGTTCATCCTTCACATGCTGACATTCTAGACATCTTTCCACATAGTTGACTATATCTTCCTTCATTCCTTTCCAGAAGAATACGGGTTTAAGGTTTTCCCTCATCTTCATGACTCTAGCATGAGCCATGTACACTTCTCTAGGAGCCTCGTTTAGGATCAAAATCTTCAATTCATCGTTGGGAGGGACATAAATTCAACTTTTAAATCTCAATAATCCATCGTTTTCCACAGTAAATCCCTCAAATTTTGGTACCATCATTGTGTTTTGTCCAATAAAATCCTTTACCTCTTTTTACCAGTCATCGTCGCACTATAAAGTTAGAATCTTTTCACGTACATTTGTATGAAGAGGCATCATCGAAAATACACATGGTCTCCAACTCAATGCATCCTCCACTCTATTCACTATTCCTTTTATGTAATTAATCTCAAAATCGTACTCGCTAAGCAATTCCAACCAACGTCGTTGTCTCGCGTTCAAGTCGCTTTGCGTAAAGATGTGATGTAGACCACAGTGGTCCATTTTTAGTTTAATTGTTCATCCAATAAGGTAGTGTCTCCAAACTCTCAAGGCATAAACAATGGCTAACAACTCCAAATCGTGTGTCACATAGTTCTCCTCATGCCTTCTCAACTTTCTCCATATGTAAGCGATCACTTGACCGTCTTGCATCAAAACTCTGCCTAAGCCTTCTTTGGATGTGTCAGTGCATGCCAAGAAGTCCATGTCCATGTTCGGGACCTTTAGTATCGGTGTTGTCGTCAAAAAATCCTTGAGCCTTTAAAATGAATCCTCGCATTTATCGGTCCAAACAAAATTCTTGTTCTTCTTCTGCAATTCTGGGATCGGATTTGCTATCTTCGAAAAACCCTCGATGAAATGTCGATAGTATCCTGTTAAACCCATGAAGCTATGCACTTTGGGGAAATTCATCAGCGCAGGTCATTCCATAATAGCCTCGACTTTTGTTGGATCCATAGTGATACCTTCACCGGAGGTGACATACCCTAAGTAATGAATATTCGATTGATAAAACGAACATTTGGACAGCTTCCCATACAATATTTTCTCTCGTAGACACTGTTGTACCTTGCGCAAGTTCTCATCATGCTCCTCCATTGTCCGAGAGTAAATCAAAATATCGTCTATGAATACCTGGACGAACTTGTCCAAGTATTCGTGGAACACCCCATTCATGAAACTCATAAATACCCTTGGGGCATTCATCAGTCTAATGGTAAAACAATAAAATCATAATGTTGAAACCTCATCTTAAAAGTGGTCTTAGGGATGTCTTCCTCCTTTATTCGTAACTAGTGATAGCCTAATCTCAAGTCGATATTTGAAAACATCATTGTGCATTTCATCTGATCAAACAGATCATCAATACTTGACAACATATATTGATTCTTGATCGTTTCCTTGTTCAAATGATGGTAGTCAATGCAGATTCTCCATGACCCATCCTTCTTCCGTATGAAAATAACAGGCCCACCCCACGGTGACACACTTGGATGTATAAGTCCTAGGTCCAACAACTCCTTCAGTTGCATTTTCAGCTCCTATAACTCTAGGGTCGACATCCAATAAGGAGTTCTTTCTATCGGTTCAGGTTCGGGTTTTAGGTCGATGGTAAATTCCAATTCTCTCTCAGGTGGCAACCCTGATAAATCCTCTGGGAAGACATCCACAAACTCTTGCACTACTAGAAGGTTTTATAGTCCTTCTGCCACACCCTTTTCATTTAATGCGAGGATCACATATAGCTTACATCAATTGTGCATGCTCTTTTGTAGCTGTAAGGAAGAGATGAACCTCAGGGAACCTCCCTAGTTCTGACCTACAATCACACATCTCTGTCCCTCATCATCGACCTAGCTCAACCGTTTCGTCTTGCAATTGAGTATCGTCTCATGTGATTTCAACCAGTCTATACTGATCACAATGTCATAAGACCCTAAGATCATGATGTACAGGTTGTCCCTTGTGAAAAACTCTCCCAGGTTAAGGATATAGCCCGTAACCTTCCCTCCAACCTTCTGTTTGGCTCCCAAAGCCATTTCTACAAATCTAAACTCATGTTGAGGAAAATATATGAAATGATCTTACTCAACCATTTTCAGACTTTACTTAGCTAAAGAAAAGTAGATGAGAATATCACCTTATGTTTATAGCCAACAAAAAATAACATCCTAATTCACAAGTATAAATTACGAGTGCTTTGGCTAGTTTTTTATCAACAAAAAGCTTGCTGGAAATTCACCTTTTATGTAATTTTTTGAATATAACAGTTGTTGAAATAAGTGTAAGAACATACGTAAAGACGCCAATATTATAATCAAGACATATGAGACATAAAGCAATCCTTTATTTCATTCCAATTCACCAAAGAGTCATTTTCTTTACAAAATCTCATACAGAAATCTTGGACCAAAGTCAAACTTAGAAATCCACGATGGAACATACAAAAGGAACTCTTACATAAAACCAAAACTGAATTCTAAAAGATGGATTATCTTGCCATACATTTTTACCCACTCAACTCTGCTCAATAGCCTTTATCGGTCATTCCAATTAATTCACAAACAGACAAGTCTACACAGACTATCAAAGATAGATCAATACCTCTGAAAAACAAGTTTCTAAATGATTTGATTCATCCCTGAATATTGTTGTCTACAATAAGGCCCTGCTATCACAAACGAGAATTAGGATTTGATGAATATATGAATGAATGAAAGCTGAACTATCTCAACATAACTCAAAGAGAAAACCTTAGCATGCTTTTGCTTCTATCCTCCTCTTGTTCCTCCCTTTCCTCTTGCTTTTAACAAATTAGAATTGGTTGAAGTATGTTGGCACAGGGGAAGACCCAGGGTTCAATGCTACAACAACGCACCAACAAAACCCTAACTACCGAACCTTTCGGCAACACCTGTGAAGAAGATGAAGTCTCACCCGAGGAATAGGTAGGGGTGGTTGAAGGACTCCAATGTATGAAACCTTAGCTGGGACACAGATCTGTGATTCTATTCACTTATCATAGCACTCAAAAGTTATATTCATCAATATCAAGTTCTCAATTACATCGGAGTTCAACCCTAATCACAGTACAATGCAGTGGTCAACCAGATTTGGCATCTAGCAACACTTAGCATGAAAAAATAGATCAAATATTTAACAGATTCAACACTAAGCATATGTATATAAGTCATATCTAACATTCATCCATACTATTAAGCACATAGCATTAACATATCTATCTATCATTCTTCTATGTTAAGCACTAAGCAATAAACTCATAGACACATCAATACATCGCACAAAGCAAAGCAACACGACATATACGTGGTTCACCCCCACCCTGGGGCTATGTCCACCAACTCTTCTCTTCTTTATTATATTTAGTCAATCATCTGCATGCACAGAGCCACAAAAACCCTACTCTGCATAGGACAAGAGATATGCTCACACCTTGCCAGATCCTCCTTCCCCGAGCTAGGTTACAGCACAAAGCCTTCTCTAGTCACTTGAACTTAGCTCTGCAAGTCTCATTTAACATGCACAAGCATTTTAAAATCCACACTTTCACTTAGCGCAACATCACATAGATGCCTCTTCCTTAGCACTTAGCAGAACTTGCAACTGCTACCTCTTACATTGCCTAGACATCTATTTATACTTTACAAAATAGGCCTAAACATGGGTAAACCCATGGGCCAACATCCCCATACCTGTTACATAATCCCAAATCCCAAAAAGGGCCCAGAAAGGGGCCAATATCCCGTGATTTCCGCCTTCGACAACCCATCGAAGTCCCAAAATGGTAAAAAATGACCAAGGATCCTCAAAACTTGGTCAAGGGCCAACAAAGTAGTTGAACCAACTCACTAGTTAAATGAATTAAAAGACTCAACTAACTTTAGTTAGGGGGAAGAGTAATAATTGTAATTAAGGGTCATAATTAAATAATAACTAGTAGGTGGGACCCCTTGTGACTCCCTTTATTTCATAACAATCACAACAATCATAACATAACCATTAGTTAAGAAAAAGACACCTCCTTGTGCCTCCCATCAACATATTTACTTTTGGTAATTTAAACTCATGAAATTTGAAATTATTTCAAAATAATACTCATATATCCAAAATAAACATGTTGTCCAAAGATTCCTAAGTCAACTGTCATAAAACAATAGATATAATAAAAAACTCAAAAGCCATATTTCCCAGTCTGTGATGCAACCCTTCCTTCATTGTTGCTGCCACCTCTTGATTTTACTGAATTTGCCTTTGGTTGTGCATAGCCTTTAGGCTTAATCTCGTTGATGACGTGGGAACAATTTTCCCTCAAATGCATCCTGGAAGACACAGATTTGTTAGAGCCAATGGAGGGTGAGGAGGGTGCAGCAGCGGCTTTTCCTCTATCAAGGGCATGGTGAGCCTCAGTTTTTCATCTCTTGCTAGCATGGGAGGATTTCACTGGCGAGTGGTTAGGGGCAGCTTGGACAATGGGGTTCAAAGGTGAAGGAGTAGGCAAAGACAAGTTGGTCCAGCTACGATGTTGGGAGACTGTCGAGTGGAAAATCTTCTACCGTCCATCATTTTTAGGGACCTCAGGTTGTAAGGAGACATGAGGAGGTACAGGGATACCAGGGGCTTGTGGGGCTTGGAAAGGAGGCCTTTCAGTCCTAGGTTGGATTATTCTCTACCCAATCCAATTAAAGAATCCAACATGAAAAAATTGGCCAAGATTTTCTTAATCAACGTCAAAATGTATGAAAAACCTGGGCCTTATTGGGCCTTGGTTCCAGTTACCTCTACCTCTGTTTCATCGGCCATGGATTCCTTGACTGAAAAATCTCATCATGTATGCATGATCGATTAGAAAATAGTATTTTAAATAACCATACATGACAACTCTTAAAAATATGAAATATATTTGGCTCAGAATGTATCATACTCATGAAATCCAATCCATACAAATTGTTTTATTGTTAATCAATGAGTAGGGGGGTGAAAAAGGGTTCTAGGATATGTGAGGGGGTTGTATTGAGCGAAAATATGATATAATGAGGGGAAACAAAAACATGGTCACTGCTCAATGACAACAACAATTAACTGTAAAGCAACCAATAATACCTCACTGCAATCCACACAAGACACTACCACTTCCATCTACTTTAACACATAAATTCTCTTGACTGTAATAAATCTCAGAACAGGGAGTGAAAAAATGAATATGGGAGGTGATGGGGTTTCTAATTAGCGGAAAGTGACAATCATGGAAGGAAAAAAAAAATGATTACTATTCATGAGATTAATTAAGTGATCAATAAAACACTATGTGAAAAAGGTGCATCAACCATCATTCATTTTGACCAAACAACAATTTATGTGCATTTAACTAGTTCTTTGTTCATAATCAAATATCCAACACAGTGTCACCACAAGACAGCATGTATTCCACACAATTTGTAAGAGGTTTTGTTCCCTTCATTAAAATACTTTGTATTTTATAACAATTTATGCACAATACCTATTTCCAATCCATAACTATCAAAATCAACTACTTCCCATGCATTTTTCCACTCACAATAATACTTCAAGGTCATGTTTTCAAATTAACAATGAAATCACTATCACTGCAATCAGGCTCATCATTTAAATGCAATGACATTCATTAAACATGTATAGGAAGTAACCAAAATAATCAAAACTAGATTGCCACGCCCGAAATGATAATTAATCATACAACCGACAGTCACCATTTAGACACAAGTTATGGATAAGGTAATTTGCCCAAGCAATGTAGTTATGCCAGTGTAAAAAAAAACAATTCAATGTGACTTAAAAGCTGGGCCACCCATCCAACATGAATGTCATCAACAACATGCCTTCTTTAACCAGTGGTTGATTGCAATAAATAAACATGCTTAAAACTCTATGGGTATCCCTAGTGTGAAAACCAAGCTAACCATACCATGCACAGTGTGCAGCTAACAAAACCCCATGATGCAACATTTCCACTTAACAAAACAAACACACAGTCACGGTAATAACTCAACATATCGGATGAGCCATCGATTCAATATAAGATTGCATCGATTTTTTCACACCGTAATCAACTATACTGTGCACACTCAGGCCTATACAACCAACAAGCACAAGGATGTAGTGGGTATAATTTCTATAGTTATCCAGTTCAGTAATCATTCAGCCCCAAGACAACCAAAGTTACCATGCTCAATATTTAATTTTTCAAAACCCCATACACACAACATGATATGCGTGAGCAACACTAAGCATTTGTAACCAATGCTAGCTATCATCCGAATAATTATTAGTGCAAATACCAGTGACTGTATATCAACCAAACAATTCACCACTGTTGTAGAAAATCAATCAACCAAACAAGCTTTGGTAGCTATGCATACCCACACATCCAATCGAATCGGGGTAGAGGCCCTTTCCATTAACAATACTGAGATATCAACATATGAAGGGTGATTATATCTTTTGAAAGTGTAATTTGCAATGAAGGGTTTATCCTTATTATCATAGAAGCAGTAGCCAAATGACAAACCAACACAACTGTTATATGACCAACTGGGCAAGTCTGTATCCAAGGTAAATGACCATTCATTCAATCCACAATAACGTGTAACAACTGGACAGGCACAACAGTCTCCTCTATAAAACTCCAGACTGGAGGGTTAAGGGTTTGTCCAGTAGCCATCACCAGGGGAATAGATCCAACTCCTCATAATGGTGCAACTTTCAAGGCCAAGGTGTGAACACAGAGAGAGACATGAATCATTTGCGGACAGGTAACAATGTATGGAAGGGGACAAAAACAAAAGGTGAGGACAGGGGAAAGTTAAGAATAGAACACTCACTTCGTGACCTTTAGTGGTGGAAAATCCCAAAGTAAACACACATAGTGACATAGAAAACCTTCGACCATTAAACCCATGAAATCTAGAGACTGGATTTAGTGACAATGCATGAAGATAGCTATCCACCCAATATTTAAAAAAAAACCTTCCAACTAAATAAACAATGGTAACAAAGAGCTATCACCCAGGAAGACCAATAACCTCTACGAACTGAAAATTATTACAGGAAGAACAATCCACTCTTCATTCAAGAACCAAAATTTCACAGAGTTGCAACACTTAGGACAACACAACCCATACACCTGACCTAGTAATCATTTCATAACCAGAGCAGAATCACGAATGGCCAAAAAAATACATACCTGTGATCAAATTCCTTAAAACAAGAGTTGGCCGAGTGGTTCCTTCCCTGCTAAAAATTTGGAGCATAACCACAACAGCAAGATTGGACAATAGCCCGATTAGGGTGGTGTCCAACGTGAAGAGTAAAGGTGACGTGCAGTAAATGCACGTCGCCTCCACCCACATCTCATTAACTCAACAGTACATGCCAACAAATTCCAATTAACGCCATTAATTTAATTCTGCATTGGAATCTACATAGGTTACTTGCCAAATGCGCTTTCCACATCATATGTCCAATTTCTAAATATATAATTCAAACAAAATCACATAACCATTAACGTTCATCACCTTGTCAAATGTGCCACCATCGTTCAATCCATCCAAATATACCATAGGTGGATTGGCCACATAATTCAATTAACCATTACATAACCATTAGAATTATCACCTTGCCAAGTGTGCCACCATCATTTCACACCATATGCATATTAAACATGTAATTTAATCTCAATTTCACCACTATTTACTTGCTATCTAGGGCTTAACAATAATCATCAAGTACGTTCATGCATGTAGTATAGTTAGGATAGATTTAGAATTTCCCCTTGCAATTGTTTCTCATTTCTTTTAAGTTATTCACATGTGATATTGCAGAACTAGGTCCCCTTGTCTTGCATTTGTTCTAGTGTTTTGCCTCTCTCCAAACCACCCTTCATGTAATTTTACTAAGATGTTTGTTATGTAGGTGCGACAAGAATCAGCATCAATGACATTAATGAATAGGATAGACTATAGTAACATAAGGAATCAACACTTCATAATCTCAATTCATAACCAATAACAACAAGATATTCATCAACCATGTGAGCTCTGTCACATATCATCACAACATAAAAAATGAGCAGATCTGATCTTCAATAGCTCAAGGGGGTCCCACCTACTAGTATTATTTATTTTTATAATAATAGGCTTTAGCAACACTTTACGGGCAAAACTACGTTGACGTTTTTGAATTGTCAACAAACTGGCGACTCCACAGGGAAATTTGTTTTTAACAGATTTAGAACTTAGGACTCATGGTTTTGTGGACAAAAACAGAAGGTCAAGAAGACATAACTCGAATGATTATGCAACAGGGGGAAATGAGCGGATTTAATGGAAATATGACCAGGAATTTGGGAATAATTAATGAAAAGTGTTAAGTATGAGGAGTTTTACCACTCTATGCATAATCATTTGAATGGAATCTGCTCTCTAACTTTTAGGAGGAAATGTTTTTAGACTTTCTCTTAAAATCTCGATGGATGCAGAAATGGAAATAAGAAGCAGGAGACAAACATTTCTTTACAAGATAATAGTGGGAAAATGTAACAATTTCAAGGGAATCATAACATCTGTGTAATCTTGATTGTTATTAACTAACAATGCTTTGCAGGAGTGTCATTGTGGAAAAATTGATCCAACATCCTATTTGACCAAACTGATTAAACGATAAGAAGAAACCAAATCATGATAGAAGTAAAATTACATAACTAAATAACAACAATAAAAGGCAAAAATGACGGATGGCATGGAAAAAAAACTTAACTCAGAAAGAAAAAATCAAATTACTGTAAAGCAGATAAAAGAAGCACAAAGTTGAAAGCAGATCTAGGCTACTATTATACAACAAAAACTAGACAACATTAGAACTTCTCACGTTGGTTCCTCGCAATATTTCAAGCGAGGTTTGTTAGTGTTGTAGGGAAACAATTGCTCTTGTAAATCTTTTGAGATATAGGAATTTGTATCCAAGGCAAAAGAAATTGGGAAAGGACCAATCACTTGGAAATCTGATGAAATCATCAATCCCTTGTCACACACATTAGATCATCAAGATAGAGAAGAAGACTGACCAATTCATCGAGAGTTATGCACACAGTTTTCTTAAAATCAATACTTGTATCAAGTAAGGTAAATTGCCGGCATTTGTAAGGCATGGTATCACAATTAGCAATGAAAGTGGTTTTGTGAACAGTTTCCCCTTCTACTTTGATTCTCAGACTATCAAGAAAGGGTCTTAACTGTGACTCTACAACCTGTTGCAAAAACATTTCCATATTGGGAGGGGGAAATGGATTTCTTATAATTGCTTGCTTGAAAGTTTGAAGACTAACACAAGTTTTGATATTATCAATGGTCCTCGGGGCCGATTTCCAAATTGAGACCCATTCAGGGTGGGCTGAAAAAAACATTCTAGCCCATAAGAAACATCTCAAAACCCTTCGGAAGGGTGCTTCCAGTGCAGAGTTAACAAGTTCTTGTTTTTTCCTAGTTAGTTTCATAATATGTTGAACAAGACCAGGATAAAAACCATGAATATCCTCATAAAACCAAGCAAAAACCTTTTGGGATTCACCGAGTGACCCGGTGAACCTCATCTCTTCCTTACCAGAATAATGGACATTTATTTTAACGTCTGTTGAAGATTCAGGGGTCCTAATGTTTAGGAGGATGGTTTCAATCAACTTCTTTTGTGACTCCTCTTCTCTTCGTTTTTCTTTATTTCCTACAACACTCAAAGAAAACTAACTCTCAAGAGGAGTCAAGCCCTTAGGAATCTTATTATTTTCTACAGATATAATCTCCTTGGGCTCAAGAGGTTCATTTTGAATGACATCACAATTTCTATCATCTTTATGGATGGCCTTCCAAGATCCTTCATTTTCAGGCATGTATGGACGATGTAGATATTGAAAGGCACAATCAGGCCTGTGAGGCAAGAGTTGTTGGTTAGGAGTGGTTGCAAAGACGACTAACTGATCAGCTATTGAATTCAACTCCTTCTTAACATGAGTGATGTTGAAAGTTAGAAGATTCAAGACAAGTGCACAAACAGTTTGGGAGTATTGTTCCATTTGCTCATTGCTAGGGGATCATATCTTACATATCAGGTTCACAACAAGATCAGAATTCCCAAAAATTTAAAGGTGGCCACAACCAATATAAAGTGCGTTCTCAATGCCTAATAATAGAGCTTCGAATTCAGCGGCATTGTTGGTACAAGCAAACTCCAATCTGTATGACAGATTATAAATTTTTCCTACAGGGGAAACCAAGGTAATACCAACCCCATTACCTTCACTAGATCACAAACCATCAAAGTGTATATGCCACATATCATCATCTAAATCATTTTTTTCCAAAGGAATGTTATGTCCTTCAACAAATATGGAATACACTCCTAGGTCTTGTTCGATATCGTTTACGGTAGATTAGAGAACACTTTCTATGTAGGGTGAGATTATTCCTTCTTTAAGGACTATAATGTTCTTACTATTCCTAGGAATGGATAAATGTGTCCCATCGAGTGAGAGGTATCCAAATGTTAGGGCTTTCCAATCTCTCCCCAAGATAATTGAATAATTTCTTACAGGCATATCAATCACCTGAATGTTGAGGGTTGTCCTTATCTCAGGTTGAGCACATAAAACCAAGGTTACATCCTTAATATCGCCTATGGTTGTTTGTTGTATACTATTATAGGAGAGCATGTTTCTGTCATTTTAATTTGTACAAGAAAAACCTATCTCTTCCATAATAATCTTCGACATGACACTTGGACCTAAACCACCATCAATGAGGCAGCAATGGGCAATCTTATCCATGATCTTTACAGAAATATAAAAATGGGTTTTTTTTACAGGGTATATAAAGTTATGTACACCTGGTTTATTTACAAAAGAATCCTCTTTGTCTACCTCTTCGAAAATATTGGCTACAATAGAAGCTTTTCCTTCCATGAATCGTTTCAGATGCATCTGTTGTTCAGGGATGAAAACCATGTCTAGGAGGGTTACATCTGCTTTGACGTTGGCCAATTGATTTGGGATATTGAATTTGGAAGAGGGGGGAGGAGGAGTGATTC
>JASDQU010736647.1:111296-128649 GCA_032191745.1 Picea mariana | reverse complement strand
CTGAGAAAATAGACGCACCCCCCAATTGATCGAACAAGTCATCTATCCTGGGCAAGGGGTACTTGTTCTTTATGGTTACCTTATTGAGTTGTCTATAATCTATACACAGTCTAAGAGTACCGTCCTTCCTTTTCAAGAACAAGACTGGTGCTCCCCATGGAGACACGCTGGGCAGAATATAGCCCTTATCCATCATTTCTTTTAATTGCAACTTGAGTTCAACTAACTCCGGTGTGCTCATCCGGTAGGGTGTCCTAGACACTGGCACCACTCCCGGTGCAAGTTCTATCGAGAAGTCTATGTCCCTTTTCGGAGGTAGACCCGGTACCTCTTCCGAAAATACATCTTTGTATTCTCTCAAGATAGGGTGATTGTTAGGGCTTGGTTTTTCATCTTTGATTGTTTTCAACACCTGTATTGCATATAGGGGACATCCCTTTCGGAAATACTTCTCATTTGCAGAGTTGATATTTGTCTCACCGAGACAGGTTTTCGAATCCCTTGAAGGGTTATCTTTTTCCCTTCTTTACTTACAAATTCTAAAGTTTTATGGTAACAGTCCAATCTGGCTTTATGGGCGACTAGCCAGTCCATACCAATCAATAGATCATATGATCCCAGGGGTAATAAGTTAAGGGTTGTTTGGGTGGGAAATCTACCCAACATCAATTGGCAGGCTGGTATAACCTCTTCTATCCTTCTTCTCGTGCTAGTGGCTAACTGTACTAACCATGGCTTGGCATGTTTTTGTGGCTATAGTTTACACTTATCAACATATTTAGGGGCTATATAACTCAAATTTGAACTAGGGTCAATTAAAAAAGACACTAGATGGATGGAAATCGTACCTTCTATTTCCGCTACTGAAGCTTGGTGGTCGGCTTGGTTATTATCCAAGGCTGCATAAATTTGTGGCTCACTCCTAGCCACATCATTGACAGTAGTAGCTTCTTGGATGTTATAAATCCCCCGACTATTCTATTGTCGGTGTGGGCGGTCTCTCAAGAGATGCTCTTCTCCGCAACCTCATCATTTCAAAGGTTCTCTCTTTGGGTTATTAGTCTTCACTGATATGGGTCCAAAAGTTTTATTTCCGCTCAAGGAGGGAAAATTCTGCTGGTGCATACTCTGGGGTGGAAGTTTCATTCTTGGGTTCTTCTTGTAGTTATTAAATCTTGGTGTTTTAATTCCCCTTTTCTGAAATCTTGAACTATTCTCCTGTTTCCATCCTTCGCGAGGTTATGCTCGATACCCAAACTGTTCATGACAATATGATGCTTTTCGAATAGTGTCTTCTAGAGTCTTTTTCTCATCAAATTCAATTCTATTCCGATAGTCCTTAGGTAGTCCACTGATGAAGCATTGTACCTTTTCCTTTTCCGCCTTGATATAGGGTACATACCTCAACAAATTGAGGAATTTGTTGACATATTATTCAATAGTAAATTGTCCCAATTTGAGTTCATAAAACTCTTTAGTCTTTTCGTCGAAATATGTTTCTAACAGATACTTCTTCCAGAAGTATTTCTCAAACCGTTCCCAAGACAGGTCCTCTTCGTGAACCCCTTTCATATTCTTAAGGTATTCCCACCAAATGGAAGCCTTTCCGTTCAAGTTGAAGGTGGCCACTTGGGCCTTCATATTTTCTGAAAAGTCATGGACTTTGAAATACTTCTTTAGTCCAAGTAGCTAGGCCTCTGCTTCCTCTCCCTTTTTTATTTCACCATCGAAGGGGGGTGGTTTGGCCTTTCTGAATTCTTCGAATTTTCGACCTTTGGAAGACTTTTCCTTCTTCTGTTTTCTTCGGGGATAGGAACTGGTTCTGTTGCTAGAAGATCCCTCTGAATCGCCAGCTTCCTTCTCAGAGGAATTATCCGACGCTTGTCCTTTAGCTCTGGGGTGGACCTTTTTCAAGGTGCTCCTCTCAGTGTGGCCATTGATATGACCATGTTTCTGAGTCTCGGGTTCATGCTACATTTGTCTTTGTAGATCAGATAAACTCTACAGTAAAACTACGTTAATTTCTGTTTTCTTTTCTTGTTCTTTCATCATCCTTTCATTGTCAGTCTTGTAGCTTTGTAATTCGACCATGAGACTCCTCACAGTCTCGGATAGATCTGGAGGGGTCCCTGTTGCCCTCCTTTCATCAGACTCTTCGTCTCTACTGTGGGAGCCTTCTCCCACTTCTTGGTGAGTCACCATACTATGCGTTGATAATTTCCCGCGGTTGATCTTCCACTTGTGTGTAAAAGGAAAAATGTTGGTTGTTAGTCAATATTTATATTTATTTATAACCAATACATAATTCATATTTTCACATGTACACACACACAATAGGGGTTTTTCATTCTTAACTTTGTCTTTTTATTAGGAAGGTTAAGACAGGGGGTTACTCTTTTTAAGAGTGTTCTAAACGGAGCTTCTGCGCAACTCGTTCATGAGCCCAAGCAGGTCGAGTGTTGTAACCATGCTCTGATACCAATTTTGTAACACACCCACTCTCTTTTCCTCAAGGGACAGAATCCTCGAAGTCCTATGGGGGCCTAACACAGGCTAGTTCTTCCCTGTTCACCTCCCTGTGATCGTGGGTTAGGACAATAGGCCAAACAAGCCAGGCGCCTTTTCGTGTTTCGTGACTCAGGGATACAAGTGAGTCCAATCTTAAAGGTAGAATGGCGAGGGGGATCCGGAATGAAACCCTGGCCGTAGATCTAGGCGCATAGATTCTGGTCATCCAAATCTACCCACCGCTTAACGACAAAGCACTAGCTCCCTTTATTTAGTCCCTATCTCGGTAGGACCACATACACACCTAAATGCAAGCGCCTTTCACAACTCGCGACCTCACGAGTCGTGATTCGAAGACCCTCGAATTTTCTTCACCAATCACCGATACCCGAGATTCCGATATGGTATGGCCCCTCCTTATTAGTGCTCTCCACATGTTACCACCGACTAGGGCTAACTACTAGCCTTGCTCGTAACTTGCAAGTTCGCGAGTTGAAAGGTTGAACCTCTGGGCCCTTCTTTTACAAAACCCCGAGATGCGAAAGTTAGAGAAGGTTTGACTCCTTCCGANATGAGAAGTCAAGAGGATGTTGACTCCCCTTTCAAATGACACATGTCCACCACCTGTCACCACTTCTCCCTCTCTCTGGGAATCTTATCGTTACACCAACTGTCAACCACGTGGGTCCCACCAAGCGGACGTGCCACGTGTTGTACAAGCTCTCGCAACTCGCAAGCTCGTGACTTTTGCAGTCAAAACTAATTCCCCTCAACCTTCGAGACCCCGATATGCAATATGGCGAGGAGGTCCTGACTCAATGGTTGCTCCTACTTCTCGCTATTTGGGACTTCACGACTCCAAGGGTTTGATATTCCACCTCCAAACTCACGAATCCCCGATACACAATATGGCGAGGAGGTCCTGACTCAATGGTTGCTCCTACTTCTCGCTATTCGAGACTTCGTGACTCCAAGGGTTTGGTCTTCCACCTCCAAACTCACAAATCCCCGATACGCGATGTATCGAGACATCATATCCCACAGTTTTCCTTCCTCTTTGATCAACGTCCCAGATCACATCGCGATATTGCAACTCGGGACTTCGTGACTCCAAGAGCCTGGTCTTCCACCTCCAAACTCACTAATCCCCGATACGCGATATATCGAGACGTCAGATCCCATGGCTGTCCTTCCTCTTTGATCAATGGCCCAGATCACGTCGCGATCTCATGACTCGGGACTTCGTGACTCCAAGAGCCTGGTTTTCGACCTCCAAACTCACGAATCCCCGATAAGCGATGTATCGAGACGTCAGATCCCATGAATGTCCTTCCTCTTTGATCAACGACCCAGATCACATCATGATATCACGACTCGGAGCTTCGTGACTCCAAGAGCCTGGTCTTCCACCTCCAAACTCATGAATCCCCAATACACAAAATGGTCAGATCTCTGCCACCTGTCCTCCAACATGGACGGTCCCGATATCTTTGAGAATTTCAGGACATAGTCGAATTCACTCTCCCACCTAAGTAAAGGTTAAGATCAACGACTTATAGAGCTCATATGGGTCCCTGGGATCTACGGTCCAGGATCCCATCGCTATTTGCGAAGGCTGAAAGGGCGAGGTGTTAACGCCTACACTCCTTCTCTAGATCCATCAGTGTTGACAGGCTTGGGTATTCTCGAAAGGATTATGACTGTTCATTTACCAAGCGATAGGGTATTTTCTTTCTATATTTGAATCTCCCTATCCCTTCTGAGCTTGAATCACGAAGTTCAAACTCTCGAAGCTTCAGGATCCCATGACCCCGAGACCTTAGAAAGCCACTCTTTCTTGCATAAGGGTTCCAGACCCGGATTGCATGAACCCTTAGACGGTTTTCGGGCAATTATCCCTGATCTTAATCATGTCTCTGGTAAGGTTCATTGTGGTTACAAGGTTTATGGGGTAATTCTCGAAAAATAGTACTCTCAAGGGGCCTTCCCAGAATATTACGAGAAATTAAACAAATAAGACGATTCTCGGTGGAGCGAACTCATGTCCTAGACTTAATCATTTATGCAGAAAAAAACTATGGCATGTAAGCATACACATGCATCCATTCTATCAAATCAAACGTTAGGTAAACACTTCTATTCAGAACTATTTACAAGCACATAAAACTAAACATGCAATTATGGCATTAACTTCAAATAACACTTATCAGAAATAACACCAGAGGTGATGCAACTACTGAGAGGGATGCTCGTTTCCACCCAACCGTAGGCTCAACGACTCCCAACGGATTAACCACTAGCCACCCCCGAGCTGAGGCCACGATGCTGCGAGACTGAGTCTCTACTTTCCAGTGACCGAGAACGAAGGTTACTCTCTGTTTGCACCCAATTCGTCACTAAGTGAGCAAATAAAGGGTGCTTACATGCCCAGTTGGGTCTTGCTGAGCATGACAGCTATAGAGGAAAGGGTTAGAGAAATAAAAAAAAAACTATAAGCAAGAATTAAATTAAAACAAACTAAAACTATGAGCATATGGAAAAAGAAATAACAAACACAAAAGACTAATATCACCAATGTTTTTAGGCTGATCAATTGATGAAATCCAAATCACACTGAAGAAAGGGAACTGTGGTTCCTTCTTCCTCCAAAGGAAGGCTCTTGAAGGCCTCACAAACTTGCTCTCCTTACAATAAGAAAATGAGAATGATGGTGAAAGAACTCCAAGCACATTCACTCAATGGAGAGGTGAATGGCTCAATGAAATGGTGCTAATGTGTTATTGTCAATGAGTGAGTCCTTAAAACAATCTAAGCAGCATAACATTACATGAAATTCCTTGAGAAAATGATGTTTCTTCATGGCTTTTTATAGCATAGCATTGAGTGATTATGTAACTCCTTTGAGGTGTGAAAAGGGGCTCTTTAGGAATTAATTAGGTCTTTGACCAGCCTACCGTGCGGATTCAACTCAGATTTGGGAGTCAAATCGGCTTGGGAGCTGATCCATTAGTGGTTGGGAGGTCGACCAATTCCATAAATGCACCGTTTAGCAGGTGCGCGGGTTTTTTCGCCAACAGCTGCGCATCGTGCGCGCATGCGCGCATTGTACTTTCCTATTCCGCGCCTATGCGTGTGCACTTAATTTCTGTAAAGTGCCCTTCAATTTTTGTTACTTTGCATAGTTTTTGACCATTTTGCAATGCTGTGAAATTAATTCAGTGCCATGAATGACTTCATTCCTGTTTGACGATGCTGAGTTCTTGTCGCCATGTGCGGACGAAATTTCAGTGATAACACTCTCCTTCTTCTCCGTTATCACTCACTCTCTAATTTCCAGAGTTCCTCTTCCTTCCCTCACATCCGCCCCCTCTGCGCTTCTTCCTCATGCATTTCCCTCTTGCGAGGTTGTGTGTGGTGCGATTTCCCTCGCAGTGGTCAAGCCTGAGGCTCCTACGGATGGGTGCTTCACTTCCCCATCCCTCATTAATTCCTGAGGAGCCATCTACCTACCAACCTGCGAGTAATTTATTTCAGGCCAGCGAGCCGCTCTTGGTTCTCCGAGCCAATGAAGTCCAAATACGGTATTGGTTTTGGTGGAAGTTAACGCCACCTTTCCATGTGCCTTCCACCACCTTTCTTCAGCCATCATGGTCTCTTTTTCAGCATATCCCCTCTCAACAGTCCTACAATATATATTCATAATATTATTCACATTCATTGACCTTTTTCACAAGGTCCATTCACATCACACATTCACATTTCTGGGTTTGCCACAATACTTTGCCAGTATAGTTATTTTTACAGACTAGGGAACAGGGTGTTACACACTAAATTGAAAATCCTTCATGATAATGTTTGAATAATAATAGAGAAAAATAAATGTTATTATTGTTAATTTAAATGAAGAGGTGTGATGGTCCAAACAAAGGGACACAATGCTTCATATCTCACACCAGTTGGAATACTATATAAGCAAGAAGGAACGATGAAGAAGAAGTGTCTCTATAGTCCCAATCCGAAGATCAAAGCATAAGAAAAGTCCAAGAAGAGGAACATATGATACTTATGCAGTGAGGGTGGAAGGGAGGAGCAAGGAAAGATTCATATCCTTTACTAGATAAGGGAGTTGGTGTTTCCTAGGGTCGGTGCCCTAAAGACAAGGGAGTTGGTGCTTCCTAGGGTTGGTTCCCTAAAGACAAGGGAGTTGGTGCTTTCTAGGGTTGGTTCCCTAAAAACATGGGAGTTGGTGCTTCCTAGGGTTGGTGCCCCGAAGAAGGGGATTTATGTCTCCCAGAGTTGGTGCTCTAAAAAGGATTGGTGTCCTTCACTATTCTTTATAAAACCTTGTAATTCCTGTTGATTATATTTATATAATTGATTTTACATACAAGTCCATTGTTGATCTAGTGTGGTAATTAATAAAATATCAAAGTAATTTCTAATTGTTGAAAAAAAGGGTAATACTGATTCACCCCCCCTCTCAGTATTTCCAACACCGGGCACATCTAATTTGTTCCCTTTCAAGTCCATCATCTTGGCCCCTACTTTGGCATAATTAGGATTGTCAAGGTCTACGATTTGAGCTTCCTAGTGCCCCTTTTGCCTGATCAACAAGAAAGGAACCCTTGTGGATGTCTTAATTATAATAAAATGTCAATCTCAAGAATGACCTAAAGCCCATATTGTATATTTAATATAAGTTTAAAAACACATTTGAAAAAAAAACTTATGATCCATAAGCTTCATCAATATACCTTATTATTGAATATTAAACATTGCCTTCGCCTCAACATGCTCCTCCATGATATCCTCACTTGTGTATTTTATAAGAAGCTCATATTTCTTTTTCTCCACAACCATGCACTAGATCACTTTCTCATCCAGAAGGGGAACATGGAAAACAAATTATTTATCCCTCTATTGTTCGTTTCCCTTTTCTTACTATTCCATTTCTTTTTCCACATCCTCCTCTTCCCATACATGGATGGAGCACTAATGACGAGTGGTGTTAGGATCGTCCACATGGAATCTCACGTTTGATTATATTTATCCACGCCCAAGCTTTTGACCCTCTTTACATCCATCTAGATATTCAACCATAGTTTTAGGTGAAAAGTAATTTTAAAACGCGAATCTTCAAGTTGTAAAGTGTTCTTTAATAAACATACAATTTATTAAAATCATTAATATAAGATGAACAATATCTTCTATGAAGTGGTAAAGTGTTCTTCATGAACACTTCATCTTAAAAGGTACACCATGTCCATCATGGAATCATAAATAAATCCCTTGATTACTAAAGATAACGGTGAAAGAAAATGAGTTGTGGTCATATTTTCAACCAAGAAACCACCAGGGCGGGTCCATCGTAACTAACCTCTCCCTTCACAATTAAACTAATGACTTTAATTTTCGATCTCCTAATAGCTATCGACATCTTTGGGCATTTTTTCGTTTCCATCTTTATCTTCAGTGCCTTAATTTTTCTGGTAGGTGAAGAGTTCCCTTATAAATTATTAAAATAAAACAAAAATATAAATTATTATTAAAATTTACTGAGAAATATACACGTCTAGGAAAATTTTCAATCACCCAAAACAAAAATATAAATTGTTAAAATAAAAATAAAATATAAATTATTATTAAAATTTACTGAAATATACACCTCAAGGTTGATATTAATTAGTCCTCCTAAAGGAGATTTTCTCTCAGCAGAGGAGGTGACTTTTATCGTAAAGGAGCTCCTCTTAAGGAGCTCTACTCTTAACAGAGGAAGTGACATTTAGTCCTCCTAAAAGAAATCCCTTAGCAAAGATGGCGGGGAGTAGATTGTTGAAAACCCTATATTCTGGCAGGTGTACGGCTTCTGGTTTGGGCATCTCCGGGGAGTTCGTATGGCTTCGTTGGCGTAATTCTTGCTTCATTTTCCTTCCTCATACCATTTCACTGAAAAATTTAAGAGTTTTGGAACCTCGGAGTCCTAAAGACGACCTCCTCGAAGAGTTCTTCGATTCTATTGATGAGGTAACTCAAAATTTTTAGAAGTATATTGTCCCACGCTCACGTTAGATCATGTAGTCAGTCCATCATGGTTCACAGATTATGTGCATCCGTGATGATTATATTGAAGCACTCAGCTCCTGAAGATTAATTAAGTAATTATGTTCATTGTAGATGCCTTCACAGTTGCGTGAGTTGAACATTGATGCGAGGGAGGGGGGCGCATCTTCAAGTACATCGAGTAGTGCCCCGCCAGTTGATCTTCAACATTCCACAAAATCATTTGATGGAAATATCTCTACTAGCTGGAAGGTGTCATGGCAACTTTTTCCAGTTTTCTTCAATCGATAGTGTTAGAAGTAACAATATTTGTAGTTACATTTTGTTATATTCTATTGTTCTGTTCGTTAGTTGGCTTTTTTTTCCAATAGAAAAGTATCTCAAAATCAAGGTAGAATTTTTTTTACAAACATAGTATCGATTCTGCCCGATACAGAGAAGGATCAGCAAAACGATGGGCTATATTGAATACAAAGGAAACTAATGCGCTGTTCACACACAAAAATACAGAAATCAACTGAAATAACGGCTGGATCTCAGCGGATAGGAAGTTATGCTCTCCTCAAAACCACCTATTTACTCACTAGGCTTCTAGCTCAATCTTCAAAGATGTTAAGATGAGTAGGAGGGATTTCTTTCCCATTTTGTCAATGATTTAGGTTTCTTTAGCACCCGCTTTGACAATAAGTTTGCCTCTTTATTGTGCTCCCGGTAAATGTGTTGGAAACTAATATCTTTAAAATTATTTGCTAGTTCCTTTGTTTCTAATTTCCACCCTTCTATATTCACTGCTTGTAGCTAACCCTTTTGATATATCCAATCGATAATAACTTTTGAATTCCCCAGGATTTGAATTTTTTCGATCGCCCAAAGAGATGCCAAAGTGAGAGTCGCCCACAATCCCATGAGTTCCGCCTTTGTGTTTGTACCCGCTCCGAAATTGATGTACCATTTGGTGACCCTCGAAGCATGAGTCTTGAAAAAACCACCCGCTGTACAACACTCCCCAGTTGAATGGGCCACTCCATCAAAACAAGCCAAAGTGAAGCCCTCTGTGTGAGTAATATCACACACTCTATTTGGAACAGGATTTATAATCGCTGGCTGCCAAGAGAAAGAAACTAAAATTCTATGCACCACTGCGAGGTAAGAGGGCGTGTGTTCCTCAAATAAAACCTTATTCCTCTCAATCCAAATGTGCCAGCAAGCAATGGCTGCCAAGCTTACTTGAGCAGATTTTTCCAATGTCCACACATTTAAACAGTCAGAGACCGTTGTTCCAAACCACTGGATTTTTAAATGGTAGATTTCAGACAGACGATGCCACACTGCCTGTGTGAAAGAGCAGTGGATTAAAAGATGACTGACATTTTCGGGTTGCAGTCGCAAAGCTTGCAAACTCCTGGGCCTTCCCAGCCTTTCCTTTGGAGCGCTTCCCAAGTAAGGATTTTTTCAAAGGCTGCCAACCACACAAACAATTTTATTTTGAGCTAAACTGGCCATTTCCACAGTTTGGAAATCCAAGCTTTATCACAGCGGAAATCAAGAGAGTTTATAAGAGCCTGATAAATGTTTTTTACTGAAATTACCTTGGATGCATCCCCCTGGCCCACACTAGGGTATCCGCACCAGATTTGAGTGTTAAACCTGCACCCCTTAATGCATTAATGAAACGATCCCACACTTAAGCGTCCTGACCACAGAGACCCAATGAAACACTCGTGTGCCACTGATCTGAAAAAGGAGATCCGTTAACGGTGTCTCTTGCCTGGGCTAGGATTGATACATTTTTAAAGAACAATTGTGATCGAAGGGAATCGGAGAGAAGCAAGTTATCTTCCATACAGGCAATTTTATCCCTGCCTAATGAAATTGAATCACCAGAAACATGCTTCCAGCGAATCCAATGCAGTAACATGAAAATATTTTTGGTCAAACCACTCCAAAAGCTTGACGTCTGCTACTACAGGTGTGTTGATTTACGGAGCCAATTGACCACCGAAGAATCCCCCAAGTATTTATCCAAAAGGATTCCATGCCAAATGCTATCGACAACGAGCACCCTCCAAATAGTGTTAGCTAATGAAGCGGAATTGAAAGTAACTAGATTTCTGAGCCCCCATCCCCCACAGTGTTTTGGTCTTGCAAGGACATCCCATCTACAAAGATGGAAGAGATGTGTTTCCTTCTGACCACTCCACAGGAACACAAACATTAATTGTCGGATGCGAGTTAAAACAGATTTAGGAATCACCTCCAAAGACATCCAGAAGACCAATTGACTCTCCAATACTGATTTGACCAGGATTAATCTACCTCCGATCAATAGCCACTGATTACACCACAACCCAAATTTTTTTCAATCTTAGCCACCAACCAGCCCCAATATTCAGCTTTGGCCACTCCTCGCTTTAGAAAGTAGCCTAAGTACTTGAATCCATAGTTCAAATCAACAAAAGTAAATGGCAAGATGGCTTTTAAATGATTAAGCTCCAGATCCTCAAGCCCCTAGTAGTGAACTGTAGTTTTTGAAGAATTTATGCAGAGACCCGAAACATCACAATCAGCTTGGAGAAAGTCTAAAATCAATCTCCACTCCACCGGGTCTACCTTTGACATAACAAGAACATCATCAACAAACATTAAATGGATAATTTTTAAATGCTTAGTTACCTTAATACCAGATATCCTATGATCAGTGTTTCCCCTGGATAACATCAAGCTGAGCCCATCCATAATCAATATGAATAGATAGGTGGATAATCAACATCCCTGATGAAGCCCCCTCCAGCTCCTGAAATAATCTGTCGCCTCGCTGTTGATCAAAACTGCAAAGCTGGCACTAGTTACGCAACACATTATCCAATCCGTGAGCTTAACCCCAAAGCATACCGAGAGTAATATCACCCTTAAGTACTCCCAGTCTATGTTGTCATAGGCGTTTTTGAGGTCTAATTTCAAAACCAGAGATTTGATATTCTTTTTTTTTATGTTGTGGAGGGTTTCACGGGCCGAACCAATAGCGTCTTGAATTCTTCTACCCTTCAGGAACCCTAGTTGTTATAAATATAGACACTTTGATAGGAACGAATTAATCCAATTCTCAAGGATTTTAGAGATCACCTTGCAAATGAGATTACATAAGGAAATTGGACGAAAATCATTGAAGGAGACCGACTTGTTAACCTTCAGGATAAGGGCCAGAAAAGTGGAATTAAGACCTCCACAAAGTTGGCCTTTTCTCCTCGAGTCCTCCACCATCTTGAGAAAATCTTCTCCCACAAGATCAAAGAAAAAGATGAAGAACTCAGTAGTCCACCCATCAGGTCCTGGGCTCCTTTCTTTTTTAAAAATTTCTAGAATAGATTTGATTTCCTCCAGAGTAACAGGTTTAGTGAGAGTTTTGGCCTCATCCTCATTTACCATACTAGGATAAAGGCTGGAAATCCTAACTAACTCAGAGTAGTTTGTTCTATCTTTTGCTCTAAAAAAATTCTTGAAATGGTTAACAACCTCCTATTTAATCGCCTTCTGCCTGATTAATTTGTCTCCATTGCTCGAATTTAATTCCCACACATGCTTCTGATTCCTGTTGTAGCTTGCCATATTGTGAAAGAATTTTGTATTAGAGTCCCCACTCTGTATCCAGGTAACCCTACTGCGTAATCTCCAAGCCTCCTCCTCCCCACATAGATAATTTTTTATGTTTGATTCCAACTCACGGAGATACCCATCATCCTTCAATGATAAGGAACCCTCCGCTAATATAAATAAAAGCTGCTCGATATTCATTTCCCAGTTTTCCAATAATGATTTTTTATGAGCCATTACTTCTTTTATCTAGATCTTTGTTTGTATCTTGATTTCTCTAAGTTTCCATACCATCCGCCTCTGTTTATTACTGATCTAAAAATAGGGGGCTAACTTGTTTTTCTATGCAAGCACCCTCTACTCCATTAAAATAAACTCTTCAGGACCTTGCTCAATGTCTTAGTTATGCAAAAGGTTTTATGTGTCAAGTTCATGCTTCTTTTAAATGTTTATGTGTGAGGTATTTAAAAAGTTAAATATGTGTTTTAAAAAAATACACAATAAACATAACTTGTAGCAAATAAACCATCAAACTCACAACAATAACAAGATGATAAAGGAGTTCATCCCCAACTGGGCTACATCTCCTTGAGCCTCCATCAATGGACTAGGCTCTCTGGGATTAGTTTGTCAAATATTCTTTTACAAGTTGTTTCTCAACTCCAATGGATTTACTGACTGTACCACTAGGTTCAGAATACTTAAAAACCCCAAAAATGACTAATAGAACTCTGAAAACGGATCATGGTTCATCCGGGCATGACCTCTTCTACATGTGGCCTTGAGCTTCCCTGAGCTTCCTTGCGGCCCGGACACTTGTAAAAGTCCTCAAATTCCTCTAAAACCTATCCCAATGTGTTCAGAGCATAACAATTAGCCAAAAATGACTATTACATCACAAAAAACAGACTTGGGCTCATCTGAGCATGGCCTCCATCAATGGGGGCCCTAAGGTCCCTGGAGCTCCCTAAAACTTCAATGGTGTAAAACGTACAATAGAAGTCTCCAAATGCCTTTGAAAACAGTGCCAATGGATTCAGAACATCCAAAAGCCCCTAGCTAAGCTTTTTCGCCACCTCATTTGGCCAAAAAATGAAGAAGTTAGGCCTCCTGCCATTTTCCTCCTTCAAGCTTGTTGTCTCTGCTTCACCAAAATTCACCTCTGTGTGTCCAACGTGGCCTCTACGTGTTTTTCCATGCTCAAACCCAGCACCATGCACATACTCGCAATACACGCAAAATTGTAGAACAGTTAGGGAACTAATCCCCCTAACCTCGGAGGTGTTGGGCGCATGGGGCCATGTGGCCACATCTCCCGCGCACAAAAGGGGGATCATTCCATGGGCGCATACAAATGTGACAAGTGGCGGTGCATAAAACTTAACTGTTTAACAAAAAACCCATGCGCAAACCTCCGTGTGGAAAAGGGTCACATGGTAGGCGCATTGAAACCTTAATTGTCGGATGTGAGTTAAAATAGATGTAGGAATCACCTTCAAAGACATCCAGAAGACCAATTGACTCTCCAATACTGATTTGACCAGGATTAATCTACCTCCGATCGATAGCCACTAATTACAACACAACCCAATTTTTTGGTCAAACCACTCCAAAAGCTTGACGTCTGCTGCTGTAGGTGTGTTGATTTACGGAGCCAATCAACCACCAAAGAATCCCCCAAGTATTTATCCAAAAGGATTCTATGCCAAATGCTATCGACAGCGAGCACCCTCCAAATAGTGTTAGCCAGTAAAGCAGAATTGAAAGTAACTAGATTTTTCAGCCCCCATCCCCCACAGTGTTTTGGTCTTGCAAGGAGATCCCATCTACAAAGATGGAAGTGATGTGTTGCCTTATGACCACTCCACAGGAACGCAAACATTAATTGTCGGATGCGATTTAAAACAGATTTAAAAATCACCTCCAAAGACATCCAGAAGACCAATTGACTCTCCAATACTGATTTGACCAGGATTAATCTACCTCCAATCGATAGCCACTGATTACACTACAACCCAATTTTTTTTCGATCTTAGCCACCAACCAGCGCCAATCTTCATCTTTGGCCACTCCTCGCTTTAGAAAGTAGCCTAAGTACTTGAATCCATAGTTTAAATCAACAAAAGTAAATGGAAAGATGGCTTTTAAATGATTAAGCTCCAGATCCTCAAGCCCCTAGTAGTGAACTGTAGTTTTTGAAGAATTTATGCAGAGACCCGAAACATCACAATAAGCTTGGAGAAAGTCTAAAATCAATCTCCACTCCACCGGGTCTGCCTTTGACATAACAAGAACATCATCAACAAAAATTAAATGGATAATTTTTAAATGCTTAGTTACCTTAATACCAGATATCCTATGATCAGTGTTTCCCCTGGATAACATCAAGCTAAGCCTGTCAATAATCAATATGAATAGATAGGTGGATAATGGGCATCCCTAATGAAGCCCCCTCCAGCTCTTGAAATAATCGGTCACCTCGCTATTGATCAAAACTGCAAAGCTGGCACTAGTTACGCAACAGATTATCCAATCCATGAGCTTAACCCCAAAGCATACCGAGAGTAATATCACCCTTAAGTACTCCTAGTCTATGTTGTCATAGGCTTTTTTGAGGTCTAATTTCAAAGCCAGAGATTTGATATATATATTTTTTTATGTTGTGGAGGGTTTCATGGGCTGAACCAATAGCGTCTTGAATTCTTCTACCCTTCAGGAACCCTAGTTGTTATAAATATAGACACTTTGATAGGAACGACTTAATCCGATTTGCAAGGATTTTAGAGATCACCTTGTAAATGAGATTACATAAGGAAATTGGATGAAAATCATTGAAGGAGACCGGCTTGTTAACCTTCGGGATAAGGGCCAGAAAAGTGGAATTAAGACCTCCAAAAAGTTGGCCTTTTCTCCTCGAGTCCTCCACCATCTCGAGCAAATCTTCTCCCATAAGATCTAAGAAAAAGATGAAGAACTCAGTAGTCCAACCATCAGGTCCTGGGCTCCTTCCTTTTTTTAAATGTTCTAGAACAGATTTGATTTCCTCCAGAGTAACAGGTTTAATGAGAGTTTTGGCCTCATCCTCATTTACCATACTAGCATAAAGGATGGAAATCCTAACTAACTCAGAGTAGTTTGTTCTATCTTTTTCTCTAAAAATATTCTTGAAATGGTTAACAACCTCCTCTTTAATCGCCTTCTACCCGATTAATTTCTCTCCATTGCCCGAATTTAATTCCCACACATGCTTCTGATTCCTGTTGTAGCTTGCCATATTGTGAAAGAATTTTGTATTAGAGTCCCCACCTTGTATCCAGGTAACCCTACTGTGTAATCTCCAAGCCTCCTCCTCCCCGCGTAGATAATTGTTTATATTTGATTCCAACTCACAGAGATACCCATCATCCTCCAATGATAAGGAACCCTCCGCTGATATAAATAAAAGTTGCTCGATATTCGTTTCCCAGTTTTCCAATAATATTTTTTTATGAGCCATTACTTCTTTTATCCAGATCTTTGTTTGTATCTTGAGTTCTTTAAGTTTTCATACCATCCGCCTCTGTTTATTACTGATCTAAAAATAGTGGGCTAACTTGTTTTGCTATGCAAGCACCCTCTACTCCATTAAAATAAACTCTTCAGGACCTTGCTCAATGTCTTAGTTATGCAAGAGGTTTTATGTGTCAAGTTCATGCTTCTTTTAAATGTTTATGTGTGACGTCTTTAAAAAGTTAAATATGTGTTTTAAACAAATACACAATAAACATAACTTGCAGCAAATAAACCAACAAACTCACAACAATAACAAGATGATAAAGGAGTTCACCCCCAACTGGGCTCCATCTCCTTGAGCATCCATCAATGGACTAGGCTGTCTAGGATTAGTTTGTCAAATATTCTTTTACAAGTTGCTGCTCAAATCCAATGGACTTACTGTCTGTACCATTGGGTTCAGAATACATAAGAACCCCAAAAATGACTAATAGAACTCTGAAAACGGATCATGGTTCATCCAGGCATGACCTCTTCTACATGTGGACTTGAGCTTCCCTGATCTTCTTTGCGGCACAAACACCTGTAAAAGTCCTCAAATGCCTCTAAAACCTATCCCAATGTGTTCAAAGCATAACAATTAGCCAAAAATGACTATTCAGTCACAGAAAATAGACTTGGGCTCATCTGAGCATGGCCTCCATCAATGGGGGCCCTAATCTGCCTAAAACTTCAATGGTATAAAACCTACAACAGAAGTCTCCAAATGCCTTTGAAAATAGTGCCAATGGATTCAAAGCATCCAAAAACCCCTAGCTGGGCTTTTTCGGCACCTCATTTGGCTAAAAAATGAAGAAGTTAGGCCTCCTGCCATTTTCCTCCTTCAAGCTTGTTGTCTCTGGTTCGCCAAAACGTACCTTTGTGTGTCCAACCTAGCCTCTACGTGTTTTTCCGTGCCTAAACCCAGCACCATGCACATACCTGCAATACACGTGAAACTGTAGAACAGTTAGGGAAATAATCCCCCTAACCTCGGAGGTGTTGGGCGCATGGGGCCATGTGGCCACATCTCCCGCGCACAAAAGGGGGCTCATTCCACGGGCACATACAAATGTGACAAGTGGCGGCGCATAAAAATTAACCGTTTAACAAAAAACCCATGCTCAAACCTCCGTGTGGAAAAGGATCACATGGTAGGCGCATTGAAACATTAATTGTCGGATGCGAATTAAAACAGATTTAGGAATCACCTCCAAAGACATCCAAAAGACCAATTGACTCTCCAATACAGATTTGACTAGGATTAATCTACCTCCGATCGATAGCCACTAATCACACCACAACCCAATTTTTTGGTCAAACCACTCCAAAATCTTGACGTCTGCTACTGCAGGTGTGTTGATTTACGGAGCCAATCGACCACCGAAGAATCCCCCAAGTATTTATCCAAAAGGATTCTATGCCAAATACTATAGACAACGAGCACCCTCCAAATAGTGTTAGCCAGTAAAGCAGAATTGAAAGTAACTAGATTTCTGAGCCCCCATCCCCCATAGTGTTTTGGTCTTGCAAGGAGATCCCATCTACAAAGATGGAAGTGATGTGTTGCCTTCTGACCACTCCACAGGAACACAAACATTAATTGTTGGATGCGAGTTAAAACAGATATAGGAATCACCTCCAAAGACATCCAAAAGACCAA
>JASDQU010736647.1:59365-96681 GCA_032191745.1 Picea mariana | reverse complement strand
CTTCTATTGGTCCTGTTGAGGGGTTATAAATCCCTTTAACTCAACAATAGGAACCAAACCCGCCACCGAGGCCTAATTCTACTCTGCAACGTTTAATAGTGGAATGGTTCTCCAGATCTTGCGATCCGACTGATTAATCGAAGGGCTTTACGTTTTCTTGTGAAATCTCCTCCTTCAGTTCAGACGTTCTCTTTTTGTATTTTCTCTTATAGGTGGGACCAATACAATATAAAAGTCGATATAAGCCAACTAGATAATAAAGTGGGAAAGCTTAACTACTGGAGAAGGTTGAGCTTGGGATAACCCTTTCACTCTAACATGCAGACAATGATTCTCTATCACAAGCCTATTACTAATACATTAACCTGTCTATGTTCCAATTATTGATCGAGGTACAATTATCAGAATAAAACATACATGCAATAAACGATGGCAAGAAAAATAGTTTCCTTAACTCTAATCATCAATCACATATTAACATAATGATTTTATTTTCATCATTCAAGACAAGAACTATAAAAATATTGAATCAGATAACTTATCAACAGATTCAGACATTCTTATTCGTTCCAGCATCCATTCATGATATAAAATATCAGAAATAATTTCTCTTCAGATCCAATTACACATGCTTTTGATGAAAAAACACAACTTTGTCTCTAGTCCTAAAAAATACTTCTCAATTAAGGCAACTCTGAAATAGTTCTTTACAAATCTAAAAAAATGAGGGTCTTTGTAACAACCATCAACCTTTTCTAATAGGTCAATCCTCTTATTTATAACATATTATTAACTAAAAATAACTATTAAAAGTGAAGCTAAGTGAAACAAAAACTCGCCACTTGGCGCTTTCATCTCTCAGTCTTCTAAGAGTCATCAAATGATCTCTCTTGAGTGGATGAATCTTCTCGTACTTTGACCATTTGACGAAGATATCCTCGCATGTGTTAGCATATGAGAATCTATGTTTTTCCATTGGGGCCGAAAGGATCTCTCTTATCTCTATTGGTCGTGCCTGATACTTGACTATTCTGGCACTTAATTGCTACAACATGGTTCAAGCTTTGATCGGGTGTTCCATGAACTGTTGCACCTGACCTAGCGCCATGCTCGTCACCCTTACTATCTCTGTATCCCATGATGATTCTTGTTCGTCATGTAATTTGACTATGTCATGCAAGTCGACAAATTCATCGGGTGTGTCGAATTCGGGAAGGTTGATGTCTCTCATTTCCCGGTTGATCTTGGTCCAACTCTTTTCGCACTCGACCCACTTCTCTTGGATTTCCCAATAAGGTTCTTCATCCATTTTTACCCAATATTAAACTGACTTCTTTATGCAGTCGATGTTGCTTTCCCTTAGTACCCGGATGCCATTCTCTTTAGCATCTCGGCCCTGTTGAATTGTGTTGATGTAGTCAATCCTTTCCACAGCTTGGTGTGATTTCTCATACCACCTTTCCATATCCTTGCACATTGCCAGCACCATGAGGGTCTCTTCTTGAATCTTGACTATCCGATAGTGAATAGGTGCTACTAAACGATAAATTTATTATAGGCCTCCTGGAATTCGCTTCTCAGGAACAGTGCGACCTATGTGGTGTCCTGGTAATATTTCTCCAAATGGCGTAGATGTTCCAATTCCTTCAGCACAGCAACAAGATCCTCTTCATCCCTTTTCTCTCTGTCCAGGGTGGCATCTATGATTTCCATCCCTGCTCCAATAATCTTAGATGTCTTGGCGTTCTCCGTGTTCATCAAATTTTCCTCTATGGTGATTAGGATGGACAGATATAGAGTAATCCTCCTCTTATTGGTGGTTCTCTTCATGATATATTTCCTTTTTCGGTCATGGGAGATGGCATGTATATCGACAAATTCATCCATGGGTTCGGGGATTTTCTCATCTCCCCAGGTAAGCATATTTCCCAGGCTTTCGATGGTGTATATATGTTCAAGAATGGGTTCTTGAACCTCTTCCATGTGTTCTGAAGGTCTTGCCTTTGTTTGTTTCCCGTCGAGAGGTTGAGTACCAGTTGGAATTGAAGAATCGAGGATAGGATCGGTACTTACTTGATAACCAACTATTGAGATGTTGATTTCCTGCTATGGAACTTCTTCCTTTTGTTTGCCCGACCTTGGCTCGTCTGTCGGACTATCCACTTGGCTCTCTAGTACATCGAGTATCTCAATGTATAAGACACTTTCGACCTCCTGGTCATTCTCTGGAAGGCCCTGAATTTGATCTTTGAGAGCTGGGAAAGGTGCCTTCTCGAGCTCCTTTTCCTCTGTGATCTGCACATGAGTCACCAGGGACACCTCTGAACTTTCCTCATCATCATAAATTGTTATCAAGTCATGGAGAGGGGTTGGTGCACTTTCTCTACCTAATTTTATTGATATCTCTGACTGAGCTGAAACGTCCCCTGGTGACCCAACCTGTGGTGTTGTAACTTCAGGTTCATTTAACCGAGTGATTTCATCAATTTGTATTAGCTCAGGGCCACTTGGACCTGCCTGAATTTCATCTGGGTTGTCGGCAGGGACCCTTGTCATTCCTATGAGGTCCAAGTCATTCTACAACTAATAGATTACTTGTTTCTCCTATTCAATCATGATCAATCCCCTTTCTCTTTCTTCTGGTGTCATAGAAAATACCCTGTTCTGCATCGGAGCTAGCAGGGGAACCTCTATTGCTTTTGTCGCTCTTATTTCTTCCCTATCTCTTAGGGCCTCTTGAGTCGACTTCTCTATTGTCATCACTTTTTCATCTAGGCTCATGGATATGAACTTGGTCATTTTTGGGTTGGCCATCCTTGCTACCACCTCCTCCCAGTCCTGCACATTTTTTGTGAAGACGTCATCTTCGAATTTGTCATGGGTGTATGAACAACATGACGACACTTGTGAAACATGTTGCAAGACCATACCCTTTATAGTGTTCTTGTGGAATTGACCTGTATGGAATCTAAACTCGAGTTGGCTCTATCCTTTTTATTTGGTTTGAGCTGTATCTTTTACCAAGTAGAACCCTACATGGAAAACATAGTGTATGAACGCCCGCTTCTTGTCCTTGACCAGGGTGGCATTGTAGTGTTGCAAGATGGTTTGATAGCATATTTATCCTACTACAATCTAGTCCAGGACATGAGTTGGTAGGATATTTGGTGCTTTGGTGGCCCCGAACACCTTGATGTAGGTTTCACGCTTGTCCAAGTACCAGTGGCCTACCTTGGATATCATTTTCTTGGTTGCAGCTGATAGTCTTAGGCATTCTTTCTTAAAAAGAATAAAATAAATTCACGCGATGAATTCATCGTAGATGAGGGAGTAAGACTTCTTATACCTGTTCTCCCATAGCACACTGAAATAAACATGGACCAGGAGTTCTGCGACATGCCAGCTCAGATTCATGTTGGCGAATATGTTTCTGGCACACATGACATCGAGCAAATATGAAGCCATGTAGAAAGTTGGTGTCTCTCTTTCCTTCGATGTCTGAGCCTGTTGTATATAGATGCTTAGTTGTTTATAAATCATCGCTCTCCAGTTGAAACCGCTCTCGGAGATCACCACTATGTAAGCCAAGGGAATCAATGCCTCTGACAATCTCGAGCAATCCTTCTCTCCATATAATCGACAGATGACAGCCATCAAATAGATGTATGGATCCCTTAAGTTGGTCGTCCCATACTAGCTAGTGCTCTGGTTGGTGAACTTCTTGTCTTCCCTCCACCATGAGGCCATTACCTGACTGGTGTCATGGCGCTCGTAGAACTTCATGAAAAAATTTGTATATAGACACTCCTTGGGGTCTTTGAGTTTGTAGTATTTATGAACTTCTACCGGTAGGAACACTCCAACACACCCACCATTGTCATTGTTGATTAAAAATTTCTATGTTTCTGTGTGGTCGACGAGCCACTTCAGGACTTCAATATAGGGAAAAACAAGGGTTTTTCTTGCCACCATATGTAGGTACAACCATCGGATGTTTGGTAACACCTCATCATTGAGCGCTCTTACATATGGATCACTGTGTGGGACATATTTTGAGTATTCCTTCCGGATGATCTTGTTAAAGAGTTCTCCCTAATGTGGGAGTGCCATCTTGGACCCTATGCTTGCCTCTATATCTCCAAAGGTGGGAGGCTGGATGAAAACCTTCCTCGGCATTGTCTTAATGACTGGTTCTAGCCTCAGAGTGTATTCCAATTGCTTTGCGGCCCCTGGAGAGGAGCCTTCGCCTACCTCTGGTTTTTTCATCTTCGGTGCCCTCGGCAATCATCTAGTGGTTGGATTTCTTGGCAGCATTGTTCCTCCAACTAAAATAAACTCTCAAAGACTGTGTAAAACAAAAATGAGATAAAATCATATGAATTACAACCAACAAATTTACAGACTCGGATACATACCTCTGAAGCTTGTTAAAACTCGGTTCTTTTGTCAATCACAGGATCAATACAGCCTTCAAGACGCTCATCTTGCTCCTTTGGATGCTCCGTAATTCTCTTATGCATAGAATGATTCCGTTTACAAAGGCTCAAGAGAATTTAAATAGGGAAGAACTTACTGTGTCACATTAGCCATTCAATTCGGGTGATGAGTGAAATTTTAACAAATATGCCGCCAAATCTCTAAACTTAAATTCATCATGGGTTGAAGACAGAGGCATGGGGGGTGATGTAGTCTATCGGTGATTTTAAACGGCTATTTTGATTGACGCACGAGGTCACAACTAATGCGAGATTTGGTATTAATTAGCTCCTTAAATGCTCAAAATTTGATCGTATCTAATGCAAAAATGTCCCATCGTTTCTCTCTCTGAGTGGGTTGATTGGGGATGTGTTATGAACATTTTCATTGATTTCCTTCTGCAAAAAGATATGAAGCCAATCAATTTCACTGTACAATGTTGTCGTGGCAAAGATGACTTAGAGGTGTGACTCGGACCTAGGGAACCAAGAATGAATCGGGGTAAAACTAGACTGTACGGTTCTCCAAATTGGTAAAGACATGTGGCGTTGAAGACCAGTGACCTAAATCAGAGTCGGGAATTTCCTTAAGTTATTCATTCTAAAGAAAACCTTATCTTGTCAATGCCGAACAGTATCCATGATCGACAATCGACGATAAACCTATTAAGTTCTTTCTTTGGATTACCTTCCTTGAAAAAGTCTCGATGTCGAAATGCATCGGGGATCGACGATCGGTAAAATCCTTCAGTGCAATCATAATTTTTGTTTCAATCCTTTTAGGTTTTCCCCGATTCCAATAGGCGCGTCTGGCATCGGCTATCGGCGATATCTTTTCTTCCTTTGTTAACATCTAATCCCCTCATCTTTTACCAATGCTGAAGGGGAATCAGCTATTGGCAATATCCTTATGCAAGACTTGGCACAAAACAAAAATATCCTTTTGTCGATGTTGACAGAGATCGACGCTCAATGACTGAGGTTTCTGGAGTGGTTCTTTTCCTTCTTTGAATTCCTTCCGATGTCGAATCTGAGCGCCTCGGGTGAAGTGTCTCGGTTGTCGATTCTTTATTCAGGTGGTAATTCCTTTTAAGTCATGGGGGTTCATAAGTTCAAACAAACCTGAATAGGTGATGAGAATCATGATAATAATAAAAGACAAAACATTTCTCGAAATGAAGTCGAATCAGATAGTGCAAAAGATCAAGAGGTACCCAAAAAGGCAAAATTTGACAGAGGATTTTTAGGGTGTGTTGAGTGCTCAATAGGTCCATCACATACACATGAAACATATCCTCGAAGATCTCATTTTTTCTTTCGGTCTACCCATCTGTCTCCAGGTGATATGCAGTACTAAAGTTAATATGGGTTCCCAAGGCCTCTCGGAAACTAGTCCAAAATTGTTCCGTAAAAACCAATCCTTGATCGGATATAATCCTCTTAGGCATGCCATGCAGCCTCACAATATCCTTGATGAAAACTCTAGCTATTTCAAGTGCCTGATACGTCATACGCACAAGAACAAAATGTGCACTCTTTGTCAGAGTGTCGACTACTACAAAAATTGAATGGTGTCTCATTGTCATCAGTAGAAATCCAACAATGAAATCCATCGAAATGACCTCCCATTTCGATTCCGGAATAGTGTGTGGCTGTAGTAATCCTACTGGATGTCTATGTTCATCCTCCACCTACTGACATTCTAGACATATTGCCACATAGTTGACTATATCTTCCTTCATTCCTTTCCAGAAGAATACGGGTTTAAGGTCTGCCCTCATCTTCGTGACTCCAGCATGAGCCATGTACACTTCTCCAGGAGCCTCGTTTAGGATCAAACTCTTCAATTCGTTGTTGGGAGGGACATAAATTCAACTTTTAAATCTCAATAATCCGTCGTTTTCGACAGTAAATCCCTCAAATTTTGGTACCATCATTGTGTTTTGTCCAATAAAATCCTTGACCTCTTTTTACCAGTCATCGTCGCACTGTAAAGTTAGAATCTTTTCATGTAGATTTGTATGAAGAGGCATCACCAAAAATACACATGGTCTCCAACTTAATGCATCTGTAACTCTATTCACTATTCCTTTTATGTAAGTAATCTCAAAATCGTACTCGCTAAGCAATTCCAACCAACGTCGTTGTCGTGCTTTCAAGTCACTTTGCATAAAGATGTGATGTAGACCACAGTGGTCCATTTTTAGTTCAATTTTTCATCCAATAAGGTAGTGTCTCCAAACTCTCAAGGCATAAACAATGGCTAACAAATCCAAATCGTGCGTCACATAGTTCTCCTCATGCCTTCTCAACTTTCTTCAGATGTAAGGGATCACTCGACCGTCTTGCATCAAAACTCTGCCTAAGCCTTCTTTGGATCCATCAGTGCATACCAAGAAGTCCATGTCCATGTTTGGGACCTTTAGTATCAGTGTTGTCGTCAAAAAATCCTTGAGCCTCTGAAATGCCTCCTCACATTTATGGTCCAAACAAAATTCTTGTTCTTCTTCTGCAATTCTGGGATCGGATTTGCTATCTTCGAAAAACCCTCGATGAACTGTCGATAGTATCCCACTAAACCCATGAAGCTACGCACTTTGGGGACATTCATTGGCGTAGTTCATTCCATAATAGCCTCAACTTTTACTGGATCCATAGTGATACCTTCGCTGGAGGTGACATACCCTAAGTAATGAATCTTCGATTGATAAAACTAACATTTGGACAGCTTCCCATACAATTTGTTCTCTTGTAGACACTATAGTACCTTGAACAAGTGCTCATCATGCTCCTCCATCATCCGAGAGTAAATCAAAATATCATCTATGAATACTTGGACGAACTTGTCCAAGTATTCGCGGAACACTCCGTTCATGAAACTCATAAATACCCTTGGGGAATTCGTCAGTCCAATGGTAAAACAATAAAATCATAATGTTGAAACCTCGTCTTAAAAGTGGTCTTAGGGATGTCTTCCTCCTTGATTCGTAACTAGTGATACCCTAATCTCAAGTCAATATTTGAAAACACCATTGTGCATTTCATCTGATCAAACAGATCATCAATACTTGGCAACATATATTGATTCTTGATCGTTTCCTTGTTCAAATGATGGTAGTCAATGCAGAGTCTCCATGACCCATCCTTCTTCTGTATGAAAATAACAGGCCCACCCCATGGTGACACACTTAGATGTATAAGTCCTAGGTCCAACAACTCCTCCAGTTGCATTTTCAACTCCTATAACTCCAGGGTCGACATCCGATAAGGCATTCTTTCTATCGGTTCAGGTTCGGGTTTTAGGTCGATGGTAAATTCCAATTCCCTCTCAGGTGGCAACCATGATAACTCCTCTGGGAAGACATCCACAAACTCTTGCACTACTAGAAGGTTTTCTATTCCTTCTGCCACGCCCTTTTCATTTAACACGAGGATCACATATAGCTTACATCAATTGTGCATGCTCTTTTGTAGCTGTAAGGAAGATATGAACCTCAGGGAACCTCCCTAGTTCTGACCTACAATCACGCGTCTCTATCCCTCATCATTGACCAAGCTCAACCATTTCGTCTTGCAATTGAGTATCGTCTCATGTGATTCCAACCAGTCCATACTGATCATAATGTCATAAGACCCTAAGATCATGATGTACAAGTTTTCCCTAGTGAAAAAATCTCCCAGGTTAAGGATACAACCCGTAACCTTCCCTCCAACCTTCTGTTTGGCTCCCAAAGCCATTTCTACAAAGCGAAACTCATGTTGAGGAAAATATATGAAATGATCTTACTCAACCATTTTTAGACTTTACTTGGCTAAAGAAAAGTAGATGAGAATATCACCCTATGTTTATAGCCAACAAAAATAACATCCTAATTCACAAGTATAAATTACGAGTGATTAGGCTAGTTTTTTATCAACAAAAAGCTTGTTGGAAATTCACCTTTTATGTAATTTTATGAATATAACAGTTGCTGAAATAAGTGTAAGAACAGACGTAAAGACGCCAAGATGATAATCAAAACATATGAGACATAAAGCAATCCTTTATTTCATTCCAATTCACCAAAGAGTCATTTTCTTTACAAAATCTCATACAGAAATCTTGGACCAAAGTCAAACTTATAAATCCACGATGGAACATACAAAAGGAACTTTGACATAAAACCAAAACTGAATTCTAAAAGATGGATTAGCTTGCCACACATTTTTACTTACTTGACTCTGCTCAATATCCTTTATCAGTCATTCCAATTAATTCACAAACAGACAAGTCTACACAGACTATCAAAGATAGATCAACACCTCTGAAAAACAAGTTTCTAAATGATTTGATTCAGCCCTAAATATTGTTGTCTACAATAACGCCCTGCTATCACAAAAGAGAATTAGGCTTTGATGAATATATGAATGAATGAAAGATGAACTATCTCAACATAACTCAAAGAACAAACCTTAGCATGCTTCTGCTTCTATCCTCCTCTTGCTCCTCCCTTTCCTCTTGCTTTTAACAAATTAGAATTGGTTGAAGTATGTTGGCACAGGGGCAGACCCATGGTTCAATGCTACAACAACGCACCAACAAAACCCTAACTACCGAACCTTTCGGCAACACATGCGAAGAAGATGAAGTCTCACCCGAGGAATAGGTAGGGGTGGTTGCAGGACTCCAATGTATGCAACCTTAGCTGGGACACAGATATGTGATTCTATTCACTCATCATAGAACTCAACAGTTATATTCATCAATATCTAGTTCTCAATTACATCGCAGTTCAACCCTAATCACAATGCAACACAGTGGTCAACTAGATCTGGCATCTATCAACACTTAGCATGATGAAATAGATCAGATATTTAACAGATTCAACACTAAGCATATGTATATAAGTCAGATCTAACATTCATCCATACTATTAAGCACATAGCATTAACATATCTATCTATCATTCTTCTATGTTAAGCACTAAGAAATAAACTCATAGACACATCAATACATCGCACAAAGAAAAGCAACACGGCATATATGTGGTTCACTCCCACCCTGGGGCTACGTCCACCAACTCTTCTCTTATTTATTATCTTTAGTCAATCATCTACATGCACAGAGCCACAAAAACCCTACTCCACATAGGACAGGAGATATGCGCACACCTTGCCAGATCCTCCTTCCCCGAGCTAGGTTACAGCACAAAGCCTTCTCCAGTCACTTGAACTTAGATCTGTAAGTCTCACTTAGCATGCACAAATCATTTTACAATCCACACTTTCACTTAGCACAACATCACATAGATGCCTCTTCCTTAGCACTTAGCAGAACTTGCAACTGCTACCTCTTACATTGCCTAGACATCTATTTATACTTTACAAAATAGGCCTAAACATGGGTAAACCCATGGGCCAACATCGCATACCTGTTACATAATCCCAAATCCCAAAAAGGGGCCAAGATCCCACGATCTCCACCTTCAACAACCCATCAAAGTCCCAAAATGGTAAAAAATGACCAAGGATCCTCAAAACTTGGTCAAGGGCCAACAAAGTAGTTGAACCAACTCACTAGTTAAGTGAATTAAAAGACTCAACTAACTTTAGTTAGGGGGAAGAGTAATAATTGTAATTAAGGGTCATAATTAAATAATAACTAGTAGGTGGGACCCCTTGTGACTCCCTTTATTTCATAACAATCACAACAATCATAACATAACCATTAGTTAAGAAAAAGACACCTCCTTGTGCCTCCCATCAACATATTTATTTTTGGTAATTTAAACTCATGAAATTTGAAATTATTTCAAAATAATACTCATATATCCAAAATAAACATGTTGTCCAAAGATTCCTAAGTCAATTGTCATAAAACAATAGATATAATAAAAAAATCAAAAGCCATATTTCCCAGTCTGTGATGCAACCCTTCCTTGGTTGTTGTTGCCACCTCTTGATTTTACTGAATTTGCCTTTGGTTGTGCATAGCCTTTAGGCTTAATCTCATTGATCACGTGGGAACAATCATCCCTCAAATGCATCCTGGAAGACAAAAATTTGTTAGAGCCAATGGAGGGTGAGGAGGGTGCAGCAGCGGCTTTTCCTTTATCAAGCGCATGGAGAGCCTCAGTTTTTACTCTCTTTCTAGCATGGGAGGATTTCACTGGTGAGTGGTTAGGGGCATCTTGGACAATCGGGTTCAAAGGTGAAGGAGTAGGCAAAGACAAGTTGGGCCAGCTACGATGTTGGGAGACTGTCGAGTGGAAAATCTCCTACCATCTATCATTTTCAGAGACCTCAAGTTGTAAGGATACATGAGGAGGTACAGGGATACCGGGGGCTTGCGGGGCTTGGAAAGGAGGCCTTTCAGGCCTAGGTTGGACTATTCCCTGCCCAATTCAATTAAAGAATCCAACATGAAAAAAATGGCCAAGCTTTTCTTAATCAACATCAAAATGTATGGAAAACCTGGGCCTTATTGGGCCTCAGTTCTAGTTACCTCTACCTCTGTTTCCTCGGCCATGGCGTCCTCAACTGAAAAATCTCATCATGTATGCGTGATCGATTAGCAAATAGTCTTTTAAATAAACATACATGACAACTCTTAAAAATATGAAATATATTTGGCTCAAAATGTATCATACTCATGAAATCCAATCCATACAAATTGTTTTACTATTAATCAATGAGCAGGGGGGTGAAAAAGGGTTCTGGGATATGTGAGGGGGTTGTATTGAGTGAAAATATGATATAATGAGGGGAAACAAAAACATGGTCACTGCTCAATGACAACAACAATTAACTGTAAAGAAACCAATAAGACCTCACTGCAATCCACACAAGACACTACCACTTCCATCTACTTTAACACATAAATTCTCTTGACTGTAATAAATCTCAGAACAGGGAGTGAAAAAATGAATATGGGAGGTGATGGGGTTTGTAATTAGCAGAAAGTGACAATCATGGAAAGAAAAAAAAATGATTACTATTCATGAGATTAATTAAGTGATCCATAAAACACTATGCGAAAAAGGTGCATCAACCATCATTCATTTTGACCAAACAACAATTTATGTGCATTTAACTAGTTCTCTGTTCATAATCAAATTTCCAACACAGTGTCACCACAAGACAGCATGTAGTCCACACAATTTGTAAGAGGTTTTTTTCCCTTCATTCACATACTTTGTATTTTATAATAGTTTACGCACAATACCTATTTCCAATCCATAACTATCAAAATCAACTACTACCCATGCATTTTTCCACTCAAAATAATACTTCAAGGTCATGTTTTCAAATTAACAATGAAATCACTATCACTGCAATCAGGCTCATCATTTAAATGAAATGACATTCGTTAAACATGTATAGGGAGTAACCAAAATAATCAAAAATAGATTGCCACGCCCGAAATGATAATTAATCATACAACTAACAGTCACCATTTAGACACAAGCTATGCATAGGGTAATTTGCCCAGGCAATGTAGTTATGCTAGTGTAAAAAAAACAATTCAATGTGACTTAAAAGTTGGGCCACCCATCCAACACGAATGTCATCAACAACATGCCTTCTTTAACCAGTGGTTGATTGCAATAAATAAACATGCTTAAAACTATGTGGGTATCCCTAAGTGTGAAAACCAAGCTATCCATACCACACACAGTGCGCAGCTAACAAAACCCCATGATGCAACATTTCCACTTAACAAAACAAACACACAGTCATGGTAATAACTCAGCATATCGGATGAGCCATCGATTCAATATAAGATTGCTTCGATTTATTCACACCGTAATCAACTATACTGTGCACACTCAGGCCTATACAACCAACAAGCACAAGGATGTAGTGGGTATACTTTCTATAGTTATCCAGTTTAGTAATCATTCGGCCCCAAGACAACCAAAGTTACCATGCTCAATATTTAATTTTTCAAAACCCCATACACACAACGTGATATGCGTGAGCAACACTAAGCATTTGTAACCAATGCCATCTATCATCCGAATAATTATTAGTGCAAATACCAGTGACTGTATATCAACCAAACAATTTGCCACTGTTGTAGAAAATCAATCAACTAAACAAGCTTTGGTAGCTATGCATACCCACACATCCAATCAAATTGGGGCAGAGGCCCTTTCCATTAACAATACTGAGATATTAACATATGGAGGGTGACTGTATCTTCTGAAAGTGTAATTTGCAATGAAGGGTTTATCCTTATTATCATAGAAGCAGTAGCCAACTGACAAACCAACACGAATGCTATATGACCAACTGGGCAAGTCTGTATCCCAGGTAAATGACCATTCATTCAATCCACGATAATGTGTAACAACTAGATAGGCACGGCAGTCTCCTCTATAAAACTCCAGACTGGAGGGTTAAGGGTTTGTCCAATGGCCATCACCAGGGGAATAGATCCAACTCCTCATAATGGTGCAACTTTCGAGGCCAAGGGTGTGCACAAAGAGAGAGACATGAATCATTTGCGGACAGGTAACAATGTATGGCAGGGGACAAAAACAAAAGGTGAGGACAGGGGAAAGTTAAGAACAGAACACTCACTTCGTGACCTTTAGTGGTGGAAAATGTCGAAGTAAACACACATAGAGACATAGAAAACCTTTGACCATTAAACCCATGAAATCCAGAGTCTGGATTTAGTGACAATGCATGAAGATAGCTATCCACCCAATATTTAAACAAAAACCTTCCAACTAAACCAACAATGGTAACAAAGAGCTATCACCCAGGAAGACCAATAACCTCTACAAACTGAAAATTATTACAGGAAGAACAATCCACTCTTCATTCAAGAACCAAAATTTCACAGAGTTGCAACACCTAGGACAACATAACCCATACACCTGAGCCAGTAATCATTTCATAACCAGAGCAGAATCACGAATGGCCAAAAAAATACATACCTGTGATCAAATTTCTTAAAACAAGAGCTGGCCAAGTGGTTCCTTCCCTGCTAAAAATTTGGAGCATAACCACAACAGAAAGATCGGACAATAGCCCGATTAGGGTGGCGGCCAACGTGAAGAGTAAAGGTGACGTGCAGGAAATGCATGCCGCCTCCACCCACATCTCATTAACTAAACAATACATGCCAACAAATTCCAATTAACTCCATTAATTTAATTCTGTGTTGGAATCTGCATAGGCTACTTGCCAAATGCGCTTTCCATATCATATGTCCAATTTCTAAATATATAATTCAAACAAAATCACATAACCATTAACGTTCATCACCTTGTCAAGTGTGCCACCATCGTTCAATCCATCCAAATATGCCATAGGTGGATTGGCCACATAATTCAATTAACCATTACATAACCATTAGAATTGTCACCTTGCCAAGTGTGCCACCAACATTTCACACCATATGCATATTAAACATGTAATTTAATCTCAATTTCACCACTATTTACTTTCTATCTAGGGCTTAACAATAATCATCAAGTACGTTCATGCATGTAGTATAGTTAGGATAGCTTTAGAATCTTCCCCTTGCAATTGTTTCTCATTTCTTTTAAGTTATTCACATGTGATATTTCAGAACTAGGTCCCCTTGTCTTGCATTTGTTCTAGTGTTTTGCCTCTCTCCAAACTGCCCTTTATGTAATTTTACTAACATGTTTGTTATGCAGGTGCGACAAGAACTAGCATCAATGACATTAATGAATAGGATAGACTGTAGTAACATAAGGAATCAACACTTCATAAGCTCAATTCATAACCAATAACAACAAGATGTTCATCAACCATGTGAGCTCTATCACACATCATCACAACATAAAAAATGAGCAGATCTGATCTTCAATAGTTCAAGGGGGTCCCACCTACTAGTATTATTTATTTTTATAATAATAGGCTTTAGCAACACTTTACGAGCAAAACTACGTTGACGTTTTTGAATTGTCAACAAACTGGCGACTCCACAGGGAAATTTCTTTTTAACAGATTTAGAACTCAGGACTCATGGTTTTGTGGACCAAAATAGCAAGTCAAGAAGACATAACTCGAATGATTATGCAACAGGGGGCAATGAGTGGATTTAATGGAAAGATGACCAGGAATTTGGGAATAATGAATGAAAAGTGTTAAGTATGAGGAGTTTTACCACTCTATGCATAATCATTTGACTGGAATCTGCTCTCTAACTTTTAGGAGGAAATGTTTTTAGAATTTCTCTTAAAATATCGATGGATGAAGAAATGGAAAGAAGAAGCGGGAGACAAACATTTCTTTACAAGACAACAGTGGGAAAATGTAACAATTTCAAGGGAATCATAACATCTTTGTAATCTTGATTGTTATTAACTAACAACGCTTTGCAGGAGTGTCATTGTGGAAAAATTGATCCAACATCCTATTTGACCAAACTGACTAAATGATAAGAAGAAACCAAATCATGATAGAAATAAATTATAGAACTAAACAACAACAATAAAAGGCAAAAATGACAGATGGCATGGACAAAAAAATTAACTCAGAAAGCAACAATCAAATTACTATAAAGCAGATAAAAGAAGCACAAAGTTAAAAGCAGATCTAGGCTACTATTTTACAACAAAAACCAGACAACATTAGAACTTCTCACGTTGGTTCCTCGCAACATTAGAACTTCTCACGTTGGTTCCTCGTAATATTTCAAGAGAGGGTTGTTAGTGCTGTAGGGAAACAATTGCTCTTGTAAATCTTTTGAGATATAGGAATTTGTATCCAAGGCAAAAGAAATTGGGAAAGGACTGATCACTTGGAAATCTAATGAAATCATCAGTCCCTTGTCACACACAATTAGATCATCAAGATAGAGATGAAGACTGACCAATTCATCGAGAGTTATGCACACAGTTTTCTTAAAATCAATACTTGTATCAAGTAAGGTAAAATGTCGGCATTTGTAAGGCATGGTATCACAATTAGCAATGAAAGTGGTTTTGTGAACATTTTCCCCTTCTACTTTGATTCTTAGACTGTCAAGAAAGGGTCTTAACTGTGACTCTACAATCTGTTGCAAAAACATTTCCATATTGGGAGGGGGAAAGGGATTTCTTATAATTGCTTGCTTGAAAGTTCGAAGATTAACACAAGTTCTGATATTATCAGTGGTCCTCAAGGCTGATTTCCAAATTGAGACCCATTCAGGGTGGGCTGAAAAAAACATTCTAGCCCATAAGAAACATCTCAAAACCCTTCGGAAGGGTGCTTCCAGTCCAGAGTTAACAAGTTCTTGTTTTTTCCTAGTTAGTTTCATAATATGTTGAACAAGACCAGGATCAAAACCATGAATATCCTCATAAAACCAAGAAAAAACTTTTTGGATTCACCGAGTGACCCGGTGAACCTCATCTCTTCCTTACCAGAACATTGGACATTTATTTTAACGTCCGTTGAAGATTCAGGGGTCCTAATGTTTAGGAGGACGGTTTCAATCAACTTCTTCTGTGACTCCTCTTCTCTTTTTTTTTTCTTTATTTCCTACAACACTCAAAGAAAACTAACTCTCAAGAGGAGTCAAGCCCTTAGGAATCTTATTATTTTCTATAGATATAATCTCCTTGTGCTCAAGAGGTTCATTTTGAATGACATCACAATTTCTATCATCTTTATGGATGGCCTTCCAAGATCCTTCCTTTTCAGGCATGTATGGATGATGTAGATATTGAAAGGCACAATCAGGCCTGTGAGGCAAGAGTTGCTGGTTAGGATTGGCTGCAAAGACGACTAACCGATCAGCTATTGAATTCAACTCCTTCTTAACATGAGTGATGTTGAAAGATAGAAGATTCGAGACAAGTGCCCAAACATTTTGGTAGTATTGATCCATTTTCTCATTGCTAGGGGAGCATATCTTACGTATCAGGTTCACAACAAGCTCAGAATTCCCGAAAATTTAAAGGTGACCACAACCAATATTAAGTGTGTTCTCAATGCCTAATAATAGAGCTTCGAATTCAGCGGCATTGTTGGTACAAGCAAACTCCAATCTATATGACAGATTATGAATTCTTCCTACAGGGGAAACCAAGGTAATACCAACCCCATTACCTTCACTTGATCACAAACCATCAAAGTGCATATGCCATATATCATCATCTAAATCATTTTTTTCCAAAGGAATGTTATCTTCTTCAGCAAAGATGGAATACACTCCTAGGTCTTGTTCGATATCGTTTACGATAGATTAGAGAACACTTTCTATGTAGGGTGAGATTCTTCCTTCTCTAAGGACTATAATGTTCTTACCATTCCTAGGAATGCATAAATGTGTCCCATCGAGTGAGAGGTATCCAAATGTTAGGACTTGCCAATCTCTCCTCAATATAATTGAATAATTTCTTACAGGCATATCAATCACCTGAATGTTGAGGGTTGTCCTTATCTCAGGATGAGCACATAAAACCAAGGTTACATCCTTAATATCGCCTATGGTTGTTTGTTGTATACTATTATAGGAGAGCATGCTTCTGGCATTTTCATTTGTACAAGAAAAACCTATCTCTTCCATAATAATCTTTGACATGACACTTGGACCTAAACCACCATCAATGAGGCAGCAATGCGCAATCTTATCCATGATCTTTACAGGAATATAAAAATGGGTTTTTTTATAGGGTATCTAAATTTATGTACACCTACTTTATTTACAAAAGAATCCTCTTTGTCTACCTCTTCAGAAAGATTGGCTACAATAGAAGCTTTTCCTTCCATGAATCGTTTCAGATGCATTTGTTGTTCAGGGACGACAACCATGTCTAGGAGAGTTACATCTGCTTTGACGTTGGCCAATTGATTGGGGATATTGAATTTGGAAGAGGGGGGAGGAGGAGTGATTCCTTGACTCTCAAGAACCTTAGGAACCTAGAGAATAGCAGCGATTGAGGATGAGCTCGGGCCCGAAGAACTACAGGGAGGATCAAATTTTCCCTTGGGAGCATAGGCTTTGTTTCTAGTGTTGATTACCATGACATCTTCGGGTTATGAAAAATCTAGGACATTGATAGTAGCTTCTGGTATTTTTACCAAATATCTTATCTCTGACATTCTTCTTTACCTCACATGTGGTTTCTTCATTTTGTTCCTGACAAAAGTTACACCAACTCCGAGGCAGGATAACCTTAGGATGAAAATTGTTTTCAACCGGATTTCTAAAGGGGGGTACAGAAGAAGATGAATCTCCAAGGGTGAGAGGGGATATAGTGCCCTTTCACTCGAATGATATCATACAATTTTTCATATCTTGTACTAGCTGCAAGAGAGTAGACATGTCTGTTTGTCTAACTGATTCCCCCTGGGGAAGACCAGTTCCTTCAAGTTGTTCTTCATACTCTAAATAGGTATGTAGAGAGGAAATGAGATTATCAATGGATTTTTCATCAAGCCTATGATGGTAAAGAGAAGGTAATGCATTGTAGTAATGCATGACTGTGGCTTGGTTATGAGGGCGGATAAGTTCAGGGATCTGATTGTACAATTTGGTGAAACGCAAGTTGAAGGATTTGATGGTCTCACCCTCCTTATAGGTAGCATTATTGTATTCCATTAACTTCTCTTCTGGGCTTTTAGATTTCCCATAAGTGGATTTGAACCAGTAGATTAACTCCTCCTAGGTGGATAGAATCTTAGGAGGAAGATCAAAGAAATTGGTCCCAGCCTTCCCTTCCAAGGAATTGATGAATAAGCACATGCAAGTGTCGTTGTCATTGGCCCCTATGTTATGACAAGCATTATAAAATGCCACCAAGTGTTCATTTGTACTAACAATGTTATTTCCTGAAAACTTAGGCAAGTGCTCTTTGAACTTTGGAAGTGGACGAGTAGCAAGTGTTAGGTTAAGAGGAGAGGACACATGCCATGGTGTGGTTGTGGCGTCTTCTTCGAACTGAAAAAGACCATACTTTTTAATGACTTTGGTGGGGTTGGTGATAGATTGTATAGGTATGTGGTGGCTATATAAGCTACCAATCACTAATGACGATGAATATTGGGAATATGGAGCACTTCTGATGCCACCAAAGCCTCCACTAGATGCCATCTTGTGGATGATAGATGAGGGAATGAAAGATGAGCTTGATGAATCAGATAAAGTTCTCCTTAGAGCACTTTGTTGGGAAGATAACACAACGTTTCTTCTTCCTATTTCAGCAGTAGGATTGATTTCAGGTGACAAGCCTATTCTTCTTATAGAAGCACGAGAGTCTAAGGACATGAAAGAAAGGCCAAAACTGAAGAAACAAAAGGTTACTGCTGATTTCTAGGTTGTCTACGTCTAGCTTCCAATTGTTCTTGAACACTAATATCTCATTCAATTGCTGCCCAAGAATGGTTAAGCTCAACATGGGTCCTGGCAGTGTCTAAAATTGTACGAAACAAGTTCAAAGCAATTTTGGTATGGTCTTGGAGACCGAGCTCAAGATTGGGCTGCCTCGCAATAGGAACAATCATTAATAGCAAAAACAATCAAATAATCAATATCAAAAAAAGACAGATGTATCGATGAAAATCGAGTATAAAATTAAAATGGAGAGATATCAAAGATCTCCTCAATATGGTCGCCAATTAAATGTTGAGGAAAATATATGAAATGATCTTACTCAAGAATTTTCATACTTTACTTGGCTAAAGAAAAGTAGATGGGAATATCACCCTATGTTTATAGCCAACAAAAAATAACATCATAACTCACAAGTATAAATTACGAGTGCTTAGGCTAGTCTTTTATCAACAAAAAGCTTGTTGGAAATTCACCTTTTATGTAATTTTATGAATATAATAGTTGTTGAAATAAGTGTAAGAACAGAAGTAAAGAAGCCAAGATGATAATCAAGACAGATGAGACATAAAACAATCCTTTATTTCATTCCAATTCACCAAAGATTCATTTTCTTTACAAAATCTCATACAGAAATCTTGGACCAAAGTCAAACTTAGACATCCCTGATGGAACATAAAAAAGGACCTCTGACAAAAAACCAAAACTAAATTCTAAAAGTTGGATCAACGTGCCACAGATTGCTTCCCACTCAACTCTGCACAATATCCTTTATCATTCATGAAAATTAATTCACAAACAGACAAGTCTACACAGACTATCAAAGATAGATCAACACCTCTGAAAAACAAGTGTCTGAATGATTTGATTCAGCCCTGAATATTTCTATCTACAATAAGACCTTGCTATCACAAAAGAGAATTAGGATTTGATGAATATATGAATGAATGAACACTGAACTATCTCAACATAACTCAAAGAACAAACCTTAGCATGCTTCTGCTTCTATCCTCCTCTTTTTCCTCCCTTTCCTCTTGCTTTTAACAAATTAGAATTGGTTGAAGTAGTTGAACCAACTCATTAGATAAGTGAATTAAAAGACTGAACTAACTTTAGTTAGGGGGAAGAGTAATAATTATAATGAAGGGTCATAATTAAATAATAACTAGTAGGTGGGACCCCTTGTGACTCCCTTTATTTCATAACAATCATAAAATAACCATTAGTTAAGAAAAAGACACCTCCTTGTGCCTCCCATCAATATATTTACTTTTGGTAATTTAAACTCATGAAATTTGAAATTATTTCAAAATAATACTCATATRTCCAAAATAAACATGTTGTCCAAAGATTCCTAAGTCAACTGTCATAAAACAATAGATATAATAAAAAAACTCAAAATCCATATTTCCCAGTCTGTGATGCAACCCTTCCTTGGTTGTTGTTGTCACCTCTTTATTTTCCTGAATTTTCCTTTGGTTGTGCAAAGCCTTTAGGCTTAATCTCAATGATCACATGGGAATAATTGTCCCTCAAATGCATCCTGGAAGACATAGATTTATTAGAGCCATTGGAGGGTGAGGAGGGGGCAGCAGCGACTTTTCCTTTATCAAGGGCATGGTGGGCCTCAGTTTTTAATCTCTTTCTAGCATGGGAGGATTGCACTAGCGAGTGGTTAAGGGCAGCTTGGACAATGGGGTTCAAGGGAAGAGGAATAGGAAAAGACAAGTTGGTCCAGCCATGATGTTGGGAGGACAATCTCCTACCATCCATCATTTTCAGGGACCTCAGGTTGTAAGGAGACATGAGTAGGTACAGGGATACCAGAGGCTTTCAAGGCTTGGAAAGGAGGCCTTTCATGCCTAGGTTGGATTATTCCCTACCTAATCCAATTAAATAATCCGGCATGAAACAATTGGCCAAGATCCTCTGAATCAACATCAAAATGTATGGAGAACCTGGGCCTTCTTAGGCCTCAGTTCCAGTTACCTCTACCTCTGTTTCCTCGGCCATGTCTTCCTCGACTGAAAAAACTCATCCTGTATGCATGATCGATTAGCAAATAGTCTTTTAAATAACCATACATGAAAACTCTTAAAAATATGAAATATATTTGGCTCGGAATGTATCAGACTCATGCAATCCAATCCATACAAATTGTTTTACTATTAATCAACGAGAAGGGGGGTGAAAAAGGGTTATGGGATATGTGAGGGGGTTGTGTTGAGCGAAAATATAATATAATGAGGGGAAAAAAAAAACATGGTCACTACTCAATGACAACAACAATCAACTGTAAAACAACCAATAAGACCTCACTACAATCCACACAAGACACTGCCGCTTCCATCTACTTTAACACATAAATTCTCTTGATTGTAATCAATCTCAGAACAAGGAGTGAAAAAATGAATATGGGAGATGACGGGTTTGTAATTAGCGGAAATTGACAATCATGGAAGGGAAAAAAAATGATTATTGTTCATGAGATTAATTAAGTGATCCATAAAACACTCTACGAAAAAGGTGCATCAACCATCATTCATTTTGACCAAATAACAATTTATGTGCATTTAACTAGTTCTCTGTTCATAATCAAATATCCAACACAGTGTCACCATAAGACAACATGTATTCCACACAATTGTAAGAGGTTTTGTTCCCTTCATTCACATACTTTGTATTTTCTAACAATTTATGCACAGTACCTATTTCCAATCTGTAGCTATGAAAATCAACTATTACCCATGCATTTTTCCACTCACAATAATACTTCAAGATCATGTTTTCAAATTAACAATGAAATCACTATCACTTCAATCAGGCTTATCATTTAAATGCAATGATATCCATTAAACATGTATAGGCAGTAACCAAAATAATCAAAACTAAATTTCCACACCCGAAATGATAATTAATCATACAACCCACAATCACCATTTAGACATAAGCTATGCACAGGGTAATTTTCCCAGGCAATGTAGTTATGCCACTGTAAAAAGAAAAAAATCAATGTGACTTAAAAGCTGGGCCACCCATCCAACACGAGTGTCATCAACAACATGCCTTCTTTAACCAGTGTTCGATTGTAATAAATAAACATGCTTAAAACTCTGTGGGTATCCCTGAGTGTGAAAACCAAGCTATCCATACCACACACAGTGCACAGCTAACAAAACCCCATGATGCAACATTTCCACTTAACAGAACAAACACACAGTCATGGTAATAACTCAACATATCAGCTGAGCCATCGATTTAATATAAGATTTCTTAGATTTAGTCACACCATGATAGACTATACTATGCACACTTAGGTTGTAACACACCCACTACGGAATTTAAAATTTTTCAGGCTTTTCTTCTTTTCTCCGAGGAATAGAATTTCCCCGAGTCTGTATGGGACCTGATACAGATCCTGTCATCCCTTAGCTGCACTCATCTAATCAGCGGTTATGGCCACAGGCCTTATCGAAGGGTACTCATCGAGTTTCACGATACGGGAAATCGTGATACAGGTATTCCCTTGTTCATTTCGGGGTTTCATCCATCGAAATTTTGCGGCTAGCGAATTACGAGGAAAACTAACCCTTGAGAGTCCCGGGCACCGGAAAGCCGAAACACCAAAACCATGTGTGAGAATCCATTTCGGGACTTCGCCTATCAGGATTTCGCAAGTCGGGAGTTTGAAGGATGCGATGACAGAAGGTCTCACATCGGGGTCTTCCGGGAGACGAACTCTGAACTACTAACTCTAAACATACTTCCCTGTTTCAGGATTTCCACCATCGGGAATTCGGGATATGCGATGATAGGAGGTCTCACATTTAGGTTTCCTGGGAGCTAAAACTCTGAAACCTTAACATATGTATAGTTGTATATATGTGTCACTCAGTTCATTCCGAGAATTCGCAGACCGAGTTTTTAGGACTGGTGAGCATAAGCAAATTTACCGTCAAGTATCCTGGGTGCCGAAACACCGACACACCAAATACCGTCTGTGTTAAGCAATTTCGGGACTTCGCAAGTTGGGAGTTCGGGAGATGCGAGTACAAGGGAATACGTCCTTGAGCATTCTGATTTCTGAAGTGTCGAAGTCTCGTAACCTATCCACGTATTGTTCTTTCGGAACTTCACCCATCGGGATTTCATGACTGACATGTACAAGAAGACTGACCCTTGGGTTTCCCGGTTTCCAAAACACCGAAACACCAAGGCTTACCCACTCTAGACCTTTTCTAGATCTCATACTTTGGGATTTCACGATGGGTAATGACAAGAAGTCTCACTCCTAGGTTTTCCCGGGAGCCAGAACACTGAAAACTCATAGCTACTCCGTCCTATTATCATTTTGGGATTTCGCGATGTGCGTAGATAGGAGATCTCGCGCCTATACCTTCCGGGAGTCAAAACTCTGAAATACTGACTCCTAAACCTATGCATCTATTTCAGGATTTCTCCCATTGGAATTTCGCGAACCAGAGATTCGGGACTTGCGAGTATAAAGGGACTCGCACTTAGGTATCCTGAGTACCGAAATGTCGAACTATCCTATCTCATCCACTCCTTAAACTATTTCAGGGTTTCGGTTATCGGGGTTTCACGAGTTGCGATGATCAAGGTTCTTCCCCTTTTTCTTCCCAGGTACCGAAATGCCGAAACGCTTATGGGTAGCCACGTGTCCTATAAATGGACGGTCCAGATACTCCCACGAACCCTGGGGATCTACGATCCCAATTTCTTCGCTACTTACGAAGATAAAAGGAAAGGGGTTGAGGCATTAACACCCTCATTTCTTCCTCCAATCTAACGGTCGTGACTGACCTCAGATCTTCCAACGGGATCTTTTCCGTCAATCGATACTTATCCACATGCTACCATTTCAGGATTTCACAATTCAGGGTTTCGGGGTTTTAAGAGGACCATCCCTCCTCGTGCAGGATTACTGAGACTTGTGCCATCAAATCCTTTTTTAGGTTCTTGGTAAGATTTCCAAGAAGGGTGTCTCTATGGGGAGATCTATCCAGGGTATTACCTGAGACGGATAAGGGTATAGATTTCCCGAGAACAGACTTGAAGTCTGAATTAGATCAGTGTACATACATATAGCTATGTATAAACATAATCCATATGTAGTATTTCCATTATAAGCATGCAACCACCATTTCTAGTCAAAACACCACACAGACAGACTTATACTGAAACCATTCATAATTGCACAGACTATGAGCATAAATGTCAGAATATAAATTTCAAGATGCAAGATATAAAACACTTATCAAAAATAACACCAAGTGTGTTTGCAACTGCTGAGAGGGGTGCTCGTTTCCACCCAACCGTAGGCTTAGCGATTCTAAATGGATTTACCACTAGCCACCCCCGAGCTGATACCACGATGTTGCGAGACTAAGTCTTTGTTCGCCAGTGACTGAGAATGAAGGTTACTCTCCTTCTTCTCTGCTATCACTCACTCTGTAGTTTTTCCAGAGTCCTTCCAATCTCTCCTCCTCTTTTCCTCACATCTCCCCTTTCCACACCTTTTACCTACCTTTTCTTTTCAAGCGAGGTTGCGTGTGGCATGAATTTCCCTGTGATTGTCATGTCTGAGGCCTCCATGGATGGGCAGTTCACCCCCATCCCTCATTAACTCATGAGGAGCCTCTTCACCTACCAACCTGGCGAGTAATTCATTTTGGGGCCAGCGAGCCACTCTTGGTTCTCCGAGCTAGTGAAGTCCAAGTACGGTATTGGTTTCAGTGGAAGTTAACGCCACCATTCCAGGTGCCTTCCACCACCTTTCTTCAGCCATCGTGGTCTCTTTTTCAGCACATCCCCCTCTCAGCAGTCCTGCAATATATATATTCATAATATTATTTACATTCATCAACCTTTTTCACAAGGTCCATTCANTATTGGTTTCGATGGAAGTTAACGCCACCATTCCAGGTGCCTTCCACCACCTTTCTTCAGCCATCGTGGTCTCTTTTTCAGCACATCCCCCTCTCAGCAGTCCTGCAATATATATATTCATAATATTATTTACATTCATCAACCTTTTTCACAAGGTCCATTCACATCACACATTCACATTTCTGAGTTTGCCACAATACTTGTCCAGTATAGTTATTTTTACAGACTGGGGGAAACAGGGTGTCACATAGGCCTATACAACCAACAAGCACAAGGATGTAGTGGGTATACTTTCTATAGTTATCTAGTTCAATAATCATTCGTCCCCAAGAAAACCAAAGTTACCCCTCTCAATATTTCATTTTGCAAAACCCCATACACATAATGCGATATGCGTGAGCAACACCAAGCATTTGTAACCAATGCCAGCTATCATCTGAATAATTATTAGTGCAAATACTAGTGACTGTATATCAACCAAACAATTCTCCACTGTTGTAGAAAATCAATCAACTGAACAAGTTGTGGTAGTTGTGTATACCCATGCATCCAATCGAATCGGGGCAGAGGCCATTTCCATTAACAATACTGAGCTATTAACATAAGGAGGGTGGTTTTATCTTTTGAAAGTGCAACTGGCAACAAAGGGTTTATCCTTATTATCACAGAAGCAGTAGCCAAATGTCAAGCCAACACGACTGCTATATAAACAACTGGGCAAGTTTGTATCCAAGGTAAATGACCATTCATTAAATCCACAATAACCCATAACAACTTGACAGGAATGACAGTCTCCTCTATGAAACTCCAGACTGGAGGGTTAAGGGGTTTCCCAGTAGCCATCACCAGGGAAACGGATACAACTCCTCATAATGGTGGAACTTTCGAGGCCAAGGGTGTGCACACAGAGAGAGACATGACTCATTTGTGGACAGGTAATAATCCATGGCATGGGGCCAAAACAAAAGGTGAGGACAGGGCATAGTTAAGAACAGAACACTCACTTCATGACCTTTAGTGGTGGAAAATGCCAAAGTAAACACACATAGTGACGCATAAAACCTTCGAACATTAAACCCATGAAATCCAGAGACTGGATTTAGTGACAATGTGTGAAGATAGCTATCCACCCAAGATTTAAACAAAAACCTTCCAACTAAACCATCAATGGTAACAGAGAGCTATCACCCAGGAAGACCAATAACCTCTATGAACTCAAAATTATTACAGGAAGAACAATCCACTCTTTATTCAAGAACTAAAATTTCACACAGTTGCAACACTTAAGACAACACAACCCATGCACCTGAGCTAGTAATCATTTCATAACCAGAGCAGAGTCATGAATGGACAAAAGAATACATACCTATGATCAAATTCCTTAAAATGAGAGCTGGCCGAGCAGTTCCTTCCCTGCTAAAAATTCAGAGCATATCCACAATAGCAAGATCGAACAATATCCCGACTAGGGTGGCAGCCAATGGGAAGAGTAAAGGTGACGTGCAATAAATTCACGTCGCCTCCACCCATATCTCATTAACTCAACAGTACATACCAACAAATTCCAATTAATTCCATTAATTTAATTCTACGTTGGAATCTGCATAGGTTACTTGCCAAATGTGCTTTCCATATCATATGTCCAATTTCTTAATATATAATTCAAACAAAATCACATAACCATAACATTCATCACCTTTTCAAGTGAGCCACCATCGTTCAATCCATCCAAATATACCATATGTGGATCGACCACATAATTCAATTAACCATTAGCATTATCACCTTGCCATGTGCGCCACCAACATTTCACACCATATGCATATTAAACATGTAATGCAATCACAATTTCACCACCATTTACTTGTTATCTAGGGCTTAACAATAATCATCAATTACTTTCATGCATGTAGTATAGTTAGGATATCTTTAGAATCTTCCCCTTGCAATTGTTTTTCATTTCCCTTAAGTTATTCAAATGTGATATTGCAAAACTAGGTCCCCTTGTCTTGCATTTGTTCTAGTGTTTTTCCTCTCTCCAAACTGCCCTTCATGTAATTTTACTAACATGTTTGTTATGCAGGTGCGGCAAGAACATACAACAATGACATTAATGAATAGCATAGGTTGTAGTAACATAAGGAATCAACACTTCATAAGCTCAATTCATAACCAATAACAACAAGATCTTCATCAACCATGTGAGTTGTGTCGCACATCATCACAACATAAAAAATGAGAAGATTTGATCTTCAATAGTTCAAGGGGGTCCCACCTACTAGTATTATTTATTTTTATAATAATAGGCTTTAGCAACACTTTGCGGGTGAAACTACGTTGACGTTTTTCAATCGTCAACAACTCATCTTGTTCGATTTCCTTTACCTTAATTATTTTTAGCGTTGCACCAGAAACAAAACTCTATGTAGCACCAGGATCTATCAAAATACTGATGGTCTAGCCAGCGACAGTACCTGACGTCTCGAGCACAGTCAAATGGTGATCTTCCTTGCGATTATTCACCGTTGCATGAATCTGATGGGCCTTGCCCAAATCTCCCATGGTAGTGGGTCCGGCTGATCCAGATGCTCTGGCCCTCTCAATTGGGCAGTCATGCTGGTAATGTGGCTCTCCACATGTCCAGCACCCTTTCTTCGGTCCAGTACTCTTGGTACCTGAAGTAGAAGCTGATGGCCTACCACCCTGAAACCCTGGTCTATTCTGCTGAACAAGCCTAAACTATTGTTGTTGCGGTTGACGCTGTTGCTGGTGTTGTGATCCTCGGTAAGGAGTCTACTGTTGAGGCATCAGTCGTTGTGGTGTAGTGTATGTGGATCCTCTCTGAGTGCCTCAAAATCGTAGTGAATGTCTATCCGGTGTCTAATGCTACAGCACACCAGATGACACCTGTCTCGCTGGTCTCACTGGGGTCCTGCTCTAACCCCTATTGATAAGCTCCTCCTCTACTATGATGGCCTTCTGTACAACATCATGCAAGGTTTGAGGCATCAAAAGCCTCACCTTTGCATGAATGTTGATGTTAAGGCCGAACACAAACTTGTTGACCTTAAGTTTCTTGGTAGTCAAGTGTGGAGCATATCGAAGAAACTCCATGAAACGAGCCTCATACTCGAGCACCGTACGACCGCCCTGTTGCAAGGCATTGGATTTGTTGAGCCGACGCTCCATGAATTCCTCAGATATATACCTCTCCCAGAATCGTTCCTCAAACAGCTCCCATGACACGTCTTCGAATGCCATGTTGAATTGTGGTAGGAGAGACTTCCATCATAGAAGGGCGCTCCCCTTCAGTTGAAAGACCTCCATGTGGACCTTCATGTTGGAGGTATAGTCACGAAGTGCAAAGAACATCGCCATATTCTCCAACCATTCCTCGACAGCTGTGTCGTCCGGGGCACCAAAGAACTCAGGAAATTTGACCTTCTCGAGTTCATGGTGAATGCTACTGGTGCAAACTGGGACGCATAGTGGACCCTCAGGAGGTGTCGGTGCCCTTGCCTCATCTCTATCCAAATGACTGATCAGTGCCTCAGACATCCTCTGAAAGGACCTCATCAACCCAACCACATCACCCACAACTATCTGTTCGTGCTCGACAACTTGTTCATCTCCCCGGGGGTTAGACCCCTCAGGCGTGGATGCTACTGGGGGTGTCACGCCTCCTCCCCTAGCACCCTGTCGTCTACCTTCGTGACGTCCTCTAACCACGATTACCTGCACGAATGCAAATCAAGTTTTAATTAGAAAATTTTATAATCGAGTATCCAATCATTGGAAGCCGTAGTGATCCCCTAGCACCCTGTCGTCTACCTTCGTGACATCCTCTAACCACGATTACCTGCATGAATGCAAATCAAGTTTTAATTAGAAAATTTTATAATCAAGTATCCAATCATTGGAAGCCGTAGTGATCCCAAGTCACGGGTCGATCCAACTCGGATACCATATGTAACAACCCCCATCATTACGACAACATGTGATGCATAACAAGTGCAACTTTTTATTTTTTTTAAAGAAGGAAGGTAATAACAACAACAATTAATCAACACAATCTTGACAATGAACAGAACGCACACAATTCAGGCAACAGACAACATAATTACCTAGCATACTAGCACATCATGCAGCTAGATGCAACATCTGAAAATCAATTAGCAAAATAAAAATGACTACCCGTCCATCCTATCCTACAAGGTTAGGACCTCCAGGACACATAAGCAACGCTCAACCCAGGTTCCCATCGATTTTGACCATTTAAGGTATCAAGGTCGATGATTGTTCTGAGGAACAAGGAGGTGTCTACATCCCACCCGACACATGCAAGATCACACCTACTAAGCCAAGAGACCACATCAATCAATCCCAACACAACAACTTCGACGAATAGTGACTAGAACCTTCCCAGCGAGCGAGAGACAATCACAATAAAAGTTACAAAACAAGTACAACCATAAATACAACAACATGATCACATTGGGAGGCACATGATCCTAAGTCGGGTTTCATATGCGCTTATATATCAACGTGTGTAATGACCCAATTATAAGGTACCACGTTGCCACTTTGCGACAAGGGCGCTAGGGACCCATGCGCAAACAAATACTCCTAAACTTTCAACCCAACATAAAATCCAACGTGCCTGAAATCCAATTGGCACTAACATACAATATATGACATTGTTAGACGAAGGCGCTCTAAATAATCAAGAAAAAATGGATGCAGAATGACCAACTTCGATACATTTAAATTAACGACGCATCTATAATTAACTCATTTGTATTTATTGCCATAAGGACTACTACATATCATACGTATCCAATCACTATCTTAAGTAAGGGTACATATCCATTATCAAGCAAACATTTACCTTCCATTCATTTACAACCCCTGTACATCACTTACTGAAAATGGCAACTCATAAATATAATCACAAACTATCAGATAAGGGTTCCATAAACAACATTAATGAATTCAACAAGTCCTATTAATTCCCTGATGTAAAGGCAATAAAAGATATTACAAGCACTAAACTCAATCACAATTAAACTTAATAAACCAATGAAAACAGTCAATCTATTAGAAAGTATAATTGCCATACATTTATTCCACAAATAAACTGTTATATAGCAATTGGAACTGAACTTAACAAGTAGATAGACTATTAAAATTATTACATGCTTAAACTATTTTATAACCACAATATTCACATTTAAAATGGAACTATGCAAGTTGATGCCAACTAATTAAAATGACCAAAATTGTTAATCTTTATTAAATTATTATATGACTGATGTATCAAAATTAAATGGGCACGACAATGGTGTTAATCACAGTTGTCATCACTGCATTCCTCCTTATGGCAATAAATTTGTTTATAAAATTTCCATGACACTAATTACTTAGAAACTGCAAAATACACACGGAAATTGCCACTGGAAAAATAAATTTACCAGCATAAATTTACCAAGGTCATCGTTTCTATTAAGGATCGAGAGGAGGGTAAGGATCTGGAATAAAATTAACTGGACATACAAAATTCTGGATTGAAAGGGTAACTAGAATAATTCTAAATTGCGTGGGGCTCGGGTCACTTAAAAATTTGAATTAAATCCATGTGATAGGAAACAGGTGAAGGTCAAAAGTGTTTTCATTAATTCACACACTTCAAATAGTTCCATGGCTATAGAAACATGATTATGGCCATCATAATTTCATATATCAGAGAAGGTGAAATCTTCAAGCATAAAACAGGGAACACGTTGAACAGTAAGAACACAGTTCATGTTGAGAAGAATAGGTGTGAAAGTGTCACCCACTTAATGCTCAAGACTGGTAGTCTTCAACAAAAATTTAAATGATTTTCAGTATCAGTTTATCAAATCTGAGGCCTTTATTAATTAATACATGAACTATTATTAAGGAAATGGGGAGGCTAGGAGCTTGCGACGCGTTGTGTTGAGCTACAAAGGGAGTTCTTGCGTGAAGGAACTATAATTCAAAAGGTCGGTTCAGACCCTACACAAACAGGAGGTGGAACCAATGGACAGATATCATAGTTAGGAGGATCTGGATCATGCTCAGAAAACTATTGAAACTGGTACCAATGATCCTGCTATATCTATGGCTTAGGCTAGATATAGTACCGGTTCTGATATAGGATATGGTTAGAATCTCAAGTGGTATTAAAATCCCTATGCAGTTTTAAAATCGGGTGGTAAGAAAATTCCAAGGATATAAAATCTGGGCGCACTTACGAAATCTCAGCATTAGAATGTTCATGCTTTCCATCTGTCCACAATGGAATTTCACCCAAGAAAAGAATAATTAAATATTTAGACTGGTGGATTAGAAAAATTAAAGTGGCCAGGAATCTCATAATTTCACGGATAAAAACAACGAATCTCAGCGTAAGCAGACGAGGGGAAAATGTTGTCGTTTTTGGCATTTGGCTGGCTTGGAGTCACTATTGTCTTTATTCCATTTTTGTTATTACCGTCCATCCGTGATGGTTCGTTGATGGCTTTGGAAGCAGTCAGGGCTATACAGGTATCCAAATCAATGAAAATATCTAATTTTAAAATCGATAACATAATTATTGGCATCCCTCCTTCCACTAAGTAAGGATCGTATCGGTTATAAAAAATGTAAACATAATTTATTGGTCGACTCAAATCATGAACTTTATAACCATTGAGTACCGATCAATTGATATATATAAACTTACAAATTATATACCAGAGAGTGAAAGTTCATTGAAACTACAATCATCATCATAAATGCATCTATCACTGTGAAGCAAATTATTACTGTAGCTGTGAAATATCATTGTAAATGGAAATGCAAATTATTCCTATGAATGCGAATTATCCACCATCACTCAGCAATTCACTCAAAAATCACATAAATCGCTCAACAAAAATAATTGTAAATCGCTCCACAACATCATTGTAATTCACTCAACAAAAACACTGAAAATCGCTCAACAAATACACTGTAAATCGCTCAACAATATGACTGTAAATCGCTCAACAACATCATTGTAATTTTCTCAAAAAAACATTGTAAATCGCTACTGAAGGGAGGGGTTACAAAGTAAACAAGTTTTAAGAGCCCAACTCGACTACAACCAACATCCTAAAACCACAATAGGATTTGAAACTGAATAAAAGATTAGATTTAAAGCATTATTATGAAAAAATAAAATAGCGTCAACTGGAAATGCATCGGTTGCTTCATCATAATTATAATCTCATACACAAGAAAATTTTAACTGAAATATAACAAAATTTAAATACGCATACTGAATCCAAAGGTGATGATCCCGTAGACAATGTCCCATGTGTTCGCTCTGTCCATATCTCGCTTGCTGACCGATGAGACCTCATCGATACCTCCTAGTCAATGCTAGGGGTAACCTTATTCCCCTTGAGCCCCCCGATCCACAAAGGGGCCACACACACAATACCAGAGAATGCTAGCACCCAGCTCACCTCGCAAGGTCGAGCTACTACTCGTTACCCAAGCTGGGTATCTGAACTCCCACAAGAGAAACTCAATCATTTGGCAACGTAATGTTACGAAAGCCAGATGTGATCCATAATCCTCCTCCGCCATCCTTTTTATAGAGTTTTCAAGTGATTATTTTTCCAAACCCTCATTATATTCCTTTTTCATTTATTTAATTAGGAAAAACCTCTCCCGTACACATGTTGCCCAATCCCTTATTTCACCATAAAATCAATTTTATTTATTAATTAAATTTTCCTATTTTCCTCACCCACCTAAAAGCATTCCTAAAAACGCTCCTTGGTGTCCCATTATTCCCTTACAATTATTAAATGAATTATGCCTTACTTAAATCCTAGTTGAGTTCATAAATAGAAAGTTCCAAAGGCTAGATTCCTTACTAAGTTAGACATTTCCCTTTTTCTTTGAGTTTCCCCTTTTATTTAAGTTTCCCATTTTTCTTTTTAACCAAAAATCAAATTTATCAAGTGTAGACAAAAACAACCATTTACCCTCTTAATACATTTAATCCTCTATTATAATTTTTACTTTGATAATTAAAATTTGAATTTCTTACCCCCCTTCTTGTTACAGGTCTAGTTAGGTTTTTTTTTTTTCAAAGGTTCTACTTAGACCTAGGTTTTTTATTCACTAAGCTTGGTGATAGTTCTTAAGGGAAAGATTTGTTATTAAAATTTACTTATCACATCATTCATTTTAAGGCCGATCAGGTCCTAAGGAGAGATAGTTTTCTAGGCACTAGGTTTATTAACTTACCATAGTTAAAGTCGCGACTTGCCCTTCAAGATGCACTACGTTCTCCAAGGGTGTCACTCGCCTCTTTCCTTTTTATTTGTGTGACGTGCCCTTCAAGACGCACTACGTGCTCCAAGGGTGTCACTCGCCTCTTGACTGAATTTGGTAGACGTCAAACCCCTGGAGTCAATACTTCATTAGGTGATCTTGTGGGAGACTAAGGGCCTCTAAGGAAAAAGGGCCCTGCTTGTTGCACGCCCCTTATAATCATCGTGAGTGACTGTTAAAGTCTACCCTCATGGAATCACGGGTCTCTCAAACTAGGTAATTGTTAACCTATAGTTCGAGCCACGATGGGAGTGCTAGTAGGCTGTGGCAGGGCTGCTGCCACACCTCTCCCTCAATGTCTCTAGTTGTCGTGTGTAACCCCTTGACTCCAAATGTGTGTTTGGTCGGCAAGCTATTGTCAACCTGCATCCATCAATGAATCATGTCAACAATAACAATCAACATCATAATATATAATCATATGTACATATGTCACATCAACAACATTCAAACCCTAACATTCCACTCCCTGACTCGATCCAAAGTCCAAGGAGTATCATCGATGCCTCAACATCCTCAACGTCCAGAGTCCTACACACTCAGGAGAACCCAATCAATAACACATGTCGATGTAAATACAACAAAAATAACATATCATCAAATCCACAATATCTCATAATAATAATCAAAACAACCAATCGTATAAAGAACCGGATCACTTGCATGCAAGTGTCCTCAAAGAATAAGTCCTCTCAATGCACGGAAGAGTGGGATGTTACAATCAAGAACCTATTTGTAGAGGTAAGAATTAAAATAAAATCAAGAGCCCATTTGTAGAGTTAAGAATACATCATAATTTAAATCATGCCACCATCAATCAACTACAACAACATTTCATGATGCCAATATATTTCTATGTGCAAGATAAAATAGAACCATCAAATTATGAACAAATAAATGAAACTCTTCATGTTATAAACCAAAGGTCAGAGGAAGAAAATAAAATGACATCAGTAAGACTTCATAGAGATAGGAGAACCAAGGCCCACATAGGGATTTTGAGTAGCATCATCAATAGATCAAGCAAAATATTCCTCCAATTAGCAAACAAATAAATACTTTTATGTATAGACAACTTGAAAATGAGTGTGTGTGTGTGTGTGGGAGGGAGGGGTGGGGACACTAGTAGTATAATATAAAAACAAGTAATAGACCTCTAGAAACCAACAATATAAGAAGTAAGCATACCAGAGAAAGATTGGCCTCTCTTCATGACAAACAATCATTAACATAACCAACACAAGATTCCTCTTATAGACAAGGAAATTGATACTTGTATGTGTGAACAAATAAAAAATGAGTGTGTACATTTGCAAAGTGGAAAAATAGAAAGTGTATATATAGACAAACAATGGATATTTAAAACGTGGAATAAGTTATAGGACTTGTTCTTGCATTCATAAAAAAATCCCTTCAATATCATACTCCCAACATTAAGAATCAACGAGTTAGAGATTTTACACTTGAAAGACTATGTCTTTACAAGATTCAAATCAGCATAGGCCGTCTTCAAGCATAATCAAGTGTGCAAAATAAAATAAGGTGTTGACTTAGTAGTACTTAAAATAACCTTATGACCTATTCAAGAAGGAAGATAAACTTATGTCCCTATTAGCATAATCAATTCAACCACCTTGAAGTCCTAACAATTCATAATAGAACATGATTTGTGTGAGCACAAGCTTTGTCCTATTGGCAAGAAAATCAATATTGGTATGTATCAACTCCTTGAAAATGCATGTATATATTTACAAAGGGAAAAGCCTGTTGAGATGTATATATAACTAAGCAATTAACCTCTAGAAAACATTAGAGTCTATAGGACTTGGTATTGTATTCACAAAACAATGACACCATAGTCTATGCCAAACCCTTTTGAATGTATAGTCATATCAAGTATAACCAGGCGTTTATTTGCAAAAATTAGACACATTCATTCAAGCCACGAGACAAAACTTATATCACTGGTAGCATATCAATTCAACCACATTGAAGTCTTAATGATCCATAACAAAAAATGATTTTAAAAATAATCGAGACATCACTCAATGTCTAATCCATAGAAAACATGTGCCTCATGTAAGATCACCACAAGTTTAAGGTTAAACAATATAAATAATTCAAACTTCATTGATTATAATTTCTACAAGTCACTTGAGTTCAAACCTCTTCAAAGACTCAAGGGTAAGAAACAAGAATCCAATATAAGAAGAAAAATAAATGGTTCAACACCTAAATATGGAGTCTCAATCCTTACTAGAAAACAAACTTTCAACCATCCTTTCAAAAAATTTGTTAAATGGAATGAGAGGTTGAATGACCAACAAGGTTCAAAGATGAAAATAACTTATGAGAAAATATTATAGTTTAAGGGAAAAGTATTTCACATATGAATTTGAAGTGGTCAACAAAAAACCCTGCTCCATTTTAGAGCTAGTAGATAATCAAAARAATAGCTTGCTAGGAAAAGGATAGTCAAACCACAAAAATTGTACTCCAAGTAATAATAAACCTATTGCACACATGCATGGAGAAAACCCAACAATGTTTCATTCAGATTTCGTATTCTTCCAGCATTTAGTATAAGATTCAATTAAAGAGGATTACCCACAAAATGCAAAATTGTGGTTTAAAGCTTGGATACACATAATCAAGCTTCCTAATTCCCTACATGCATCGAAGTCTTCTCAACCAATCTTTTAAAACATGAACCATTATGCAATGCACCCTAAAGAGTGTCATCGGTTACACATAGCCAAACAAACCTTAAAGAATATAGTCATGGGCTAAGAATAATGAAGTGTAGAAGGAATTCCATGAATTTTAACTACAATGAAGAAGCTTAGAACCAAGAAAAATCCTACCAAAACCATGCATCCCGATGCATATGATGCTTCCAGAGCTTCCCCACCTCAAAATTTTATTCCTATTCATCCCTTAAGCTCAGAACCAAGATTCCCAATGGTCATGATTCTTCACAGGATTCTCCACCAAGCTCTCAAGCCACACTCTCAAACCACAAAGAGTCTTCCAATCGATAAAGAGGAATGCTAATAGTATCATTGAATCAAACAATCATTGGTCTATGCATGTAGGTAATGCAAACTAGCAAGAGAACGACACACACACTACCCTTCAACCCATGTGGAGAACATTAGAACTAGGCCTCCACCAAGCTCTCAAACCACAAAGAATTTCCCAATATATAGAGAGGCATGCCAACAATAGAAGAGACATAAACAAACCACAAAGAATGCAAGTATAGACTAAAAAAAAGGAAGAGAAAAGGGCGGGCTCACATCATGCCTTGTTTAATGCATGTAGTAATACAAATGACCAGCATCATGCCATGTACAATCCCTGCATGGCTCTATGAATGACACGTCAACCCATGCCAAGCATCTTAGAACCAAGCCTCTACCAAACTCTTAAACCATAGAGTTTCCCAATCGACAAAGACACATGCCAATCATGGAAAAGAGCCAAAGAATCCTCTATTTGTGCATGGAGGTAGTACAAACTAGCCAAAGCAAGCCACACACACCAATATTCAATCTATGTTGAGAAACTCAAAACCAAACCTCCACTAAGTTATCAAACCACAAAGACTTTCCCAACAAAGAGGCATGGAAACAATGGCCAAGGGCCAAACAAACCACAAATTATGCAAATACTCACTGAAAAAATGGAAGAGTCGGATGGGGGGGTTCACTTCTTACCCTATTTAATGCATGGGGATAGTGCAATGCATCCACAACACGCCACATACAATCCTTCCATGGCCTACCCTCTTTCAGCATCCAACACCCACAACATCATCTCCTTGCCACCCCAAGTAACTCCCTATCCCATCTACAATCATCATGCCCATAGGGACAATCAAAATCCATATAGATCATTTCTAAAATTATTTTATTTTTAATTGAAAAAACTAACCTAAACTATAGACAAAAGAAAATAGCAGACACTATGGACATAATAAAGCACATACTAAAGCAATCCGCCCATTACTATAGTCCACTACCCTAAAGTAGAACCTAATAATGGGAATTGAATTAAAAGTGGACAAAGCTAATCTTTTTTATGGGTCTATGTTTTTTTCCAACGAAACAAAGTTTTACTTGGATTCATTCATTTTTCTAAATTTTTAATGATTTGAATCATCTTAAAATATATCAAAAATTTTACAAGCTAAGTGCCATCACCAATATTCCCATCTATTAAATGAAATTATAACTTCCAACACAATTCATATC
>JASDQU010736647.1:37496-48543 GCA_032191745.1 Picea mariana | reverse complement strand
ATGGTGTGTAGGAATAGGACTAGCACCTTCAAAATTATCATTCTCCAAATATCTTATACAAATTTTACAAGGAAATTGTACTAGGACTAGACACGGGCAACAGTGACCTGTGAATGGGGCCAACTTTGAAATTTTTTCAAACTATTTCTGAATGCATTGAAATTTGACATGGATAGACTATTTGCATGCCTTAACAATATGGAAGGGTTTCTGGACTCAAATTTGACTCACACACCCACTTTCTTCCATCATCAATTCATCCTTGAGGGTCTATATGGAAATCCTTGTAATACACATCGAACCTCGAGGTTTCGTGCACCAAATGGATTAGTAGAGTACTATAATAAAACAAGGTCTTGAACTATCAACGGAATACAAGGTATCATATTTGGTTTGTCTTTTAATAAACATTTATTATGGTGGTCCTCCATCCTTTTCATGAAGGAAAAACCTTCATCGAGACAGCCTAGTTCTCAACCCGAAGAGGCATTAACATGATTAGAGATGTTTTTGTCTCCGAGACTTGGGACAATATTATGTGTATGTTGGTCTCTTTCCCTAGGAGATAATGATTCCACTTCTTCACTACTTGCACAACAACAAAGATTTCTTTATCATGTGTGGGGTAGTCCAACATTGCTCCATGAAACAATTTTGAATGGTAGCACAACAACCATCCTTGCAGAAGCATCACCCCTACAACATACTCACTTGCATTTGTTTCTAGTTCAAATGGTCATCGTAAATTGGGCATGGCTAAGATTAGAGAATTTCCAATCTTTCTCTTCATTTCTTCAAACACCCATAGGTGTGGCTTGCCCCAATGAAAACTCTTCTCTTTGGCGGTCATGGCATGTAATGGTGCAACTGTTTCTTAAATGTTTTCTATGAATATCCTCAAGTTTTGTATGAACATCCTCAATTATTTCATTTCTCCCATGAAACTTTTGATCTTTGTCAATATGGTAGGAATAAGCCATTGGTCGATATTTGAAATCTTGTTTGGATCCACCCTTAACACTCCTCCAATTATTATGTGTCTAAGATAAATCAAGGACACTTTTTGACACTACATTTTTTCAAATTCATGATCAATTGATCTATTTTTAGTGTCTCTAGTCCTTGTTCCACATGTTGTATGTGCTCTTAATAATTATTGTTGAACATTAGTATATCATCTAGATATACTTTTTAAATGAGTAAATAAATGGTTGTAGCACATCATTCATCAAGCACATGAAAGTTGTAGGTGCATCACATAAACCCAAATGAATCACTAACCATTCATACAAACCTTGTTGTCTTGTCTTGAATGTTATTTTCCACATATTTTTCTTTGATCCTTAATCCAATTCTTGTCTCACCCAACCCAAGTGATATGATTGTGAATGACCATGAGTCTCTAGGCCAATATTTTAAACTATTTGTGTAGAGATCAAATTCAATTGTGAATCGATATCAAGCAAGTAATCCACTTTAGCTTGTCTCATGTGGATATAGTCATGAAATAATTTGGTCATATATTTTTTCTTTTTGGGACTGTCATTGATTAATGCTACCTCCTTTTGAATGGTAGTGCAACTACTTCTTCTTTTATCTTTTAGAAGTTCTTGGGGAATTTATCGAGGTGTAATTTCTAGCAATCTTGGTGTGTCACTTTCTCTCACAAGACTTGTAATACATGGTGGGAGGTGTTGTTTCTTACGTCATTGCTACAATCTTCTTCACAACCCACTTCTTATTCTTCCCATAAATGACACCTTGAACCACCACAAATGACCTCTCGAAGGCATCCTTTGCCAATTAGGTATATAGGTAACAATAACATTCTTGAGCACTAGGTATGGGTCTCGGGGCCTTGACATGGTCAAGGGAGGAAACATGAACTTTAGGCCTTAAAGGAAGCTTTCAACAAGCCAGGGCCAATAAGGATGCCTCGTACAACCACACAAAGATTTATGAGGGTATTCCAACCTATGGTTGGGGATGTCGGTGCCACTAGGTGTTTTTGAGTAGTAGGTATGTGTCTCAAGGTCTTGTAAATGATATAGGGAAGAAGGCCATACCTTAGGTTATAAAGAAATCTTTGAGTCATCTAAAGCCATGAACAATGCCTCAAAGTACCACACATAAAATCCTGAGGGGTATCCTTGGCCTCTAAGAAATGATGTTAGTGCTCTCACAAGGTTTTGAGCATTATCTATGGGTCTAAAGGCCTTGATATGGTTGAGGGGGGAACCCAAGGCTTAGTCGAAGTACAAAGCTTCTAGGCAACATGACAGCTCAAACTAGCACACCCAATCTCTCAAGGTTTTAGGCAACTTCTAAGGCTCAAATTTCGTGAATGACACCTCAAACCACCATAGATGACCTCTCGAGTGTATATTTGGCATTCAAGTGAGAGTATGGGCACCAATAGGATATTTTGAGCAATGGGTATGAGTTTTGGGTCCTTGGACAAGATCGAGAGAGGAAACCTAAGCCTTAGGTCCTAAAGGAAGTTTCTAGGTAAGTAGGGCCTACAACGACATGTTGAACCATAATATTATATATATATATATATTATATATATAATTTATAAATTATATATAACTATAATAAAAACAAAAAATAAACAAATAACAAAACATAGTTTTGAAAAAAAAAACACATTTGAACTGAACTCTCACGCGAGCTAGTTGGAGCCAAAGTTGGTCGCACGCAGAGTCAAGAGGAGGGTGCACACAAAGGATAAGGAGGGAACGTAGAGTAGAGAGGAGGGCACACGCAGAGGAGAAGGAGGGGAGGTTAGGGCATGCAGAGGAGGTTAGGGTGCACACAGAGGAGAAGGAGAGGAGGTTAGGGCACACGTAGAGGAGGAGAGGGAGAGGATGGTGAGTAACTCTGAACACTTCATGAATTAACATTGTTAATGAGAGAATAGTATTTTTCTTTTTATAAGTTTGTGTTAGTTCCATTTTGTGTTGGAAGGAGAGGGAAATCTCCCAAATGTGAGTAAATCTCCCCCACAAATGTGTTGGTGCGCCCAAATGTGAGTAAATTGCCCCCACAAATGACAAAACGATTCATGTAGCCACACATTTTCCAACAGGGTATGAACTTGATCCTTGTGGAGGAAAAACTCCCCAAACTCTCTAACTCATCCCCCCCAAATCTAGAAATCGACCTCCTCAATATTCAGCATATTCCCACAACAAAAAATCGCCCTCCATTGAAATAACTCACACCACGCGAAATTTCATGAAGGCTCTATCTTATTAAATATGACTTCATTAAGTTTCCTTCATAGAATAAAGAACTTCAACTTGAAAAATTTTCCAGCAAAATGGAACTCTATATCCCAAGGAAGACAATTTCCTAGTAGGGTTCTCTTCCATGTAATGGAGCGTAAGAGATATTGACAACACATTGAGTCTACTTAGGCCCAAGCAAACTTAGTTAAGTGAGAAACTTGTAACAAGCATTTCAAGGTTTCGACTTGCTTGTAATGGAGACAACACTAGTTTTGGACTCCTAGGTACATTAGGCTTTTATCTATAGGCGGATCCCCCAACACTAAAGACCAAATGAGAAAATCTTTCTTTGGTTCTAGTGCTAGCTTCCAAAGGCTTCATTGTTGAAAGAGATAGGTTTTCTGCTTGGACTTGACTTGTGAAATCTTCTTCAGATATCCCTCAAGGAAAGGCTTAGCACAGAGCCACTTATAGCCAAATGTAGGCTTATATTTCAGGAAATTTGTATGGATCCTGCTTTTCTAGTCTTCCACCAAGTGCAGGGTGATTGTAAGCCTAAATTGAGGAAGAGAGCATCCAGGATTAGGATTTGAACTCATTCCAGGATAGGCCAGTTTGAATTTACTTGTGCTCTCGCTATGGAAGCCAATCCCTTGTTTGGTTTTCCAACAAATCATTGGCCCTATATGCAACTATATGCAAATATAGACAACATAATTTACATTTGGAGTTAGCTAAACCCAAATTTACTTATGAAGTTGAGAAGTAAGGGCTCAACTTGTGGCCACATAGTATTTTAATACACTTTGACAACACAAATCATGGACTACCAATCAAAGAAGGGTAAATGAAGAGAGTGAGAACAAACTATTGATTCTCACCCACAACCCTGATCATCCAAGTAGTTCATTACAATGGTGATCAATCCTCATACTACCAATCAATATCAAGGAAATCAACAACCATACAAAATTTTGCAATCCTAATACCTGCCAAATCACTCTAGACCATGTATTTAAAACCTAATACCTGAAAAAATTGAAGAGTGTAGACCATGTATTTAAAACTATAGCCATTTCTTGCCACCCACATGGCCCATAGCACAAAAGGAGGAAATGAATGGTGTTTTTTCCTTACTTCTTTATCCTCCAATAATGAGTTAACATCGCTACTGACAAGCCACTCCAACTCCCTTATCCATTTACACCCTATGCATACAATGGATTAAACAACAACTCAATCATCTTGTAATATCTGTCACAACCAACCGCAACATTATTGCCAACTCAAACCTTTCCTCCATTCCCCACCAGCCACTAAAGGTGCTTTCTAAATATGTGAAATTCTAGGATCATGGATTTCCAAACTATCGATCCCCACTTGAACTCTTTGATGGGTCTCAAATTTAGTTCTCCACTGAGCGTCGGGGGATATATGTTGATAAAAAACTACTAACAATTTTGTATGCAACTATATGCAGCTATATGCAACTTTATGCAAAAATGCAACTTATGCAACTATATGCAACTTATGCAACTATATGAAACTATATGCAACTTTATGGAACTATATGCAACTATATGCAACTATGCAACTATATGCAAATATGCAACTTATCCAACTATATGCAACTATGCAACTATATGACAATTTCGTATGCAACTATATGCAAATAGAGACAACATAATCTATATTTGGAGTAGGCTAAACCCAAATTTACTTATAAAGTTGAGAATAAAGGGCTCAACTTGTGGCCACATAGTATTTTAATACACTTTTACAACACAAATCATGGACTACCAAGCAAAGAAGGGTAAATGAAGAGAGTGAGAACAAACTATTGATTCTCACCTACAACCCTGATCATCCAAGTAGTTCATTACAATGGTGATCAATCCTCATACTACCAATCAATATCAAGGAAATCAACAACCATACAAAATTTTGCAATCCTAATACCTACCAAATAACTCTATCATCCAAAGTCCAAAGCAATAAACCATAGTCCATGCAATATATGTTCACCATCATCATTGTTGAGGTCAAACAATTATTTTGCAGTGCTAGGTTGGGGTTGCATATCATATAGTTTAGGCTTCAAATAGAAATAAACAATGCACTACAACACTTATTCCTCCAGGCAACTATCACCATGAAATAACATGGAAAGAACTCCAATACAACCATGGAAACAAAATTCTGACAAATCCATGCCTTCAACCAACCCTAACTTTAAAAATCAAGTACGGGCCTTTGGGATTCTTTTAACACATCAAAACCAATGTTGCAAGCCAAGATAACATTCTAAACCATGATTGAAACAATGAATTGCAATTACCTTTTAAGCAACCAAGGACACTTGAAACCACTATGTATCATATAATCAAATGTCAAAGTGAGTATAAATGCATGTGCAATGATGTTGCCACATTTGGTCTAGAACATGACTTCACCTTAATGATAAACATAAGTGATGTGGAAACCCAAATTAGGGAATATTGTACCCTTGAAATCACTAAATCATGCATATACAATGTTAGATACTCATAAATCCTTTTGTGATGCATTGTCAATCGAAACATTATATTAGAGTAACCAAGTAACCTCCCATCATTAACCACCACATGTATTGAAATTGTATCATCATTACTAAGTGTTGGAAGTGTAACAAAGTAACTTATATGATGTCGGATTCAAGCACCTTTTATTAAGTTATGAACTTCCTAGGTGGTGAGTAACCTGATTTAGAAAGGAGGTAGTTTGGGTTTAGGTTATCTCAAATATGGTTATGGTTGTGCTTGGATAAATAGAGTAGCAGAAAATATTTTATGTAGCAATACTTTGTGAATGTACTAGTTGGTCATTTTTATGATCAATGTCACTCCCTACTCAAAGGACCGCCAATGGTGTTTTGTTATGTAAATAGGTCTTACTCCATACGCCCTAGAATCCCTTGAAAGGCCCCATTAAAGAAACCCCATGAAACAAATTCATCCAAATTTAGAGGAAGAACAACCCTATCTTTCTTTTTCTTGGGGCTAAAAAAGAATGAATTGTATGCACTCTCAATCTTGTAAAAAAATTGAAGAGTGTAGACCATGTATTTAAAACTATAGCCATTTCATGCCACCCACATGACCCATAGCACAAAAGGAGGAAATGAATGGTGTTTTTTCCTTACCTCTTTATCCTCCAATAATGAGTTAACATCGCTTCTGACAAGCCAATCCAACTCCCTTATCCATTTGTGCATCGTTTGGTTGTTGCCCAAATTCCCGTGAGAAGTGACAAGCTATGAAGAGATGCGTAGACCTTGTCAACTACTGTTTTGTATGTTATCCCATGTTAATATTGTATTGGCAAGGAGGAACCACAAAAAAGTGTTTTATGAGGAGCTTTAACCTTCTACACTATATTCTACATGGATCACTTAGTGTGGTTCTCCTACAATGGAAGGAAGGAAACCTTATAACCCAATTGAACTGTGTATGTGACTTCACATTTGTTGGCTCCCCATACCAATGTGTCCTCCCTCTCCCTTATGTACACTTAGGTTCTAGTGAACTTACTTCTATTGTTTTTTTATTCCATCCCATTGTCTCCTCTCAGGTTCAATGCCTTCACAGTCTTCCATATAGAAGACCACAACCCTTTCCTTTATAGTTTGTACAACTTCACCAAAACCATTACACCCTATGCATACAATGGATTAAACAACAACTCGATCATCTTGTAATATTTTTCACAACCAACCCCAACATTATTTCCAACTCAAACCTTTCCTCCATTCCCCACTAGCCACTAAAGGCGCTTTCCAAATATGTGAAATTCCAAGATCATGGATTTCCAAACTGTCGATCCCCACTTGAACTCTTTGATGGGTCTCAAATCCAGTTCTCCAATGAGCGTCGAGGGATATATGTTGATAAAAAACTACTAACAATTTTGTATGCAACTATATGCAACTTTATGCAAAAATGCAACTTATGCAACGATATGCAAATTTATGCAACTATATGCAACTATGCAACTATATGCAACTTATCCAACTATAAGCAACTATGCAACTATGCAACTATATGCAACTTTATGCAACAATGCAACTTGTGAAACTATATTGCAACTATATGCAACTATATTGCAACAATTTCGTATGAAACTATATGCAAATATGCAACTATATGCAACTATATGCAACTTTATGCAACTATATTGAAACTATATGCAACTATATGCAACGTATGCAACTATATGCAACAATGTAACTATATGCAACTTATCCAACTATATGCAACTATCCAACTATATGCAACTTTATGCAACGATGCAACTTATGCAACTATATTGCAACAATTTCGTATGCAACTATATGCAACTATATGCAACTAGGCAACTATATGCAACAATGCAACTTATCATGTTTTTTAGTGACTATATGCAACTTATGCAACTATATACAACTATGCAATTATATGCAACTTTATGCAACAATTCAACTTATGCAACTATATGCAACTATATTGAAACTATATGCAACTATATTGCAACAATTTTGTATGCAACTATATGCAACTAACTGCAACTATGCAACTATATGCAACAATGCAACTTATCATGTTTTTTAGTGACAATATGCAACTATATGCAACTTTATGCAACATTGAAACATATGCAACTATATGCAACTTATGCAACTATATGCAACTTTATGCAACAATGCAACTTATGCAACTGTATTGCAATTGTATTGCAACTATATGCAACTTTATGCAACAATGCAACTTATGCAACTGTATTGCAATTGTATTGCAACTATATGCAACTTTGTTGGTACCAAAAACATATATTGGCACGATAACTTATCTTCTTGTTTTAACGAGTGTAGGTACCACCAAATAGGTATCTGTTGGATCTATCTTCCTTGAGTGATGATAAAGATATACTAAGAGAGGTTGAAAGTGAGACGTGTTGTACTAGATCTACCGGTTCTAGATCAACTAGATCTGAAAAGGTAAGGAAAAGATTTTGTATACGCATGAAATTTTTTATTTCCAACGGGGGGTCATGTAATTATGATGCTGAGAGAATAGGTGACATTGAGTTTCCCTTAAGGTATAAACATATAGTGCAATGATGGGAACCTAAGGAGCTACCTGAAGTGGACACATATTTCTTCATCGGTGGGAGGATGTATCACATTGCTCCTTCATTCTTACATGGATTGGGGTTATTTTCCATGGATGGAATAAAGGTCGGCTATGGAACTATAACTGAATTGATGGAGTATGTCGGACCATTATACAAATACAATCACTGGTTGATGTTGGTCCGATATATGCAAAGTATGCAGAGATACGGAGTTGCCGCAAATTATATACAACTAGTAGATAACAATCAAAATAAAGGGGCAACTATGTATATTGATGTAAGGCCAAAAGCTACTGGAAACATTGCGGGCTTTATAAATAGTACATGACTAGTGGCAACAACTAAGAAACTGAATTGCATATTTGAGGGACGCGAAGAAAATCGTATATTTGTATGTGCAACAAAAACAATAGTTCCAGGTGAAGAGTTGTTGATCGATTACAACTTAAATCGAATAGATGGAGGGGGTGCGACTATGGGGGTAAATATCTTCTAGACCATTCAACTCAATCTTTGATCAATCATTGTTACAATTTATCGCTGCAATATTTAAATTTTTTACTGCATATATTTCATTTTTCATTATTTATTTTATGATATTACTGCAATATTTAATTTTTTTAATGTTACAATTACTTTCATAACTCTTGTTGATTAATTTATTGTGTCAACATCTATCCAGGGTGAACGTGAGATATCACATGCTACATATGTCCAGGGTGACCATGGAAAGGCACCCACTTTGCCTCAGCAGGTAAATGTTAAATGCAGTAACAACTTATGACTACAACAACTAAATTTCAGAAATTTCATTATTTTTTTTTTCTGATATTATTGCAATATTTCATTTTTTTAATGTTACAGGTGAATTTCATAACTTTTATTGATTGATTTAATGTCTCAACATCTGTCCAGGGTGACCGTGGTAGAAAATCACCCGCTACATCTGTCTAGGGTGATCGTGGAAAGGCACCCGTTGTGCCTCACCTGGTAAATGTTAAATACAGTAACAACTTATGACTACAACAACTAAATTTCTAAAATTTCATTATTTTTTTTATGATATTACTCCAATATTTCATTTTTTAAATGTTAGAGGTGAATTTCATAACTTTTGTTGATTGATTTATTGTGTCAACTTTTGTCCAAGGTGACCGTGTCTGAAAATCACCTGCTACATCTGTCCAGGGTGACCGTGGAAAGGCACTCGTTGTGACTCACCAGGTAAATGTTAAATACAGTAACAACTTATGACTACAACAACTAAATTTATGAAATTTTGTTATTTTTTTTCTAATATTACTGCAATATCTCATTTTTTTAATGTTACAGGTGAATTTCATAACTTTTGTTGATTGATTTATTGTGTCAACATCTGTCTAGGGTGACCGTGTCTGAAAATCACCCGCTACATCTATTCAGGGTGACCGTGGAAAGGCGCATGTTGTGCCTCACCAGGTAAATGTTAAATGCAGTAACAACTTATGACTACAACAACTAAATTTCTCAAATGTTAAGGTTCATCTCATTAATTTTATTCATCAATGTATTATGACATTGTCAACATGGGAAGGCTCCCACTGAGGATATTGATGAGGAAGAAATATTTTATTCGACTAGCCCAATGACAACTGTAACGAAGGCCTTGAAGAAGGCTAACATAGAATATCTAGGTTTTCTTAGCAAAAGGTCCCTGACACAGGAGGACAGGGAAAGAATTGTAGAGCTACAAAATACAATAACTAATTTTGGGGTAAGTGGCATATTCCAATATTTTTATCAGCTATGACAATTTCATATCCACTTTTTTGTTTTATATTTTTTATATGATCTGATAAAATAAAATTTTCTTTTTGTAGGAGTTTTTAAACCCCGTGCATGGGGAACCTGTCGGTCCTGCAACTGCTATAGGTAGCAGTGATGGTCCAATGCAAAAAAAAATTCGACATAGAAAAGTGTAAGTGAGGCGTTTTGAGCCTCCTGAGTTTCCCCTCGAATCCATTGATGAGTGAAATTATTTTGACCGACATGACACGTCGGAGCATGATGAGCCAAAGCCTAGGACTCCACATGACTCCGGAGAGGAACGTACTGTAGATGGAGAGGATACTACTCTGCATGGATCAGAGTGAATTAAAATCACTGGATCACTAGATGTCACCTTTCTGGTGGATGACACATGTGTTCCTATCAAGATTCAGAAGATTGCAGGTAATTGTTAATTAATTGATTCATTTTTTTCATGAAATTGAAATGGACATTTGTTGATATTATTATAAATTAATGGATAACATGTTTCTACAAGAAACAATGTTTTCTATAGAAACTTAAATGACAAAGCATTGGAGTTGTTTGGCCCCACCATTCGCACATGGTGGAATGGCCAAGATAGCAAAAAGAAAGATGATTTAATAGACCACATGGTAAAATTGTTCGTCAACACTTTCAACAAGAAAGTGGTTACAAAGTTAGCCAGTGAGAATTTAAAATATACTAGGGCCCAGTATAGGGAGAAATTGCAATTAGACCTCAAGCATGAGTGTCCTTCCATGGTTCCAGAGAAAGAGTGGAAGGTGCTAATAGAGGATGCAAAGGAGAACTTGTTTAAAAAACAAGGAAGACATCCATGAGTTGGTCAAGCAAGGTACAACACATGTCATATTATC
>JASDQU010736647.1:3734-35140 GCA_032191745.1 Picea mariana | reverse complement strand
CCCCCCCCACTCACTACCCCCCCTGCTACAGCTGGGGGCAGGAGGAAGAAGAAGGAGCCCACTGCTCCACTTCCTCCACGCATCCCACCACCTTGCGCACTATGTGAGAAAGAGGGCCACCAAACCAACAATTGCCCATCACTACCTGAATTAAGAAATTTGATTCCCCCCAATCCAACTCCCACAACACCCATCGCTACTGCTAGTCCCACCACTACCACCAACCCTTCCAGTAGTAAAGGGTTGAGGACCAAGTACGCTTGTGCTATATGTTCAGAGTATGGCCATTACACTCATCATTACCCAGCACTTCCATGCTTTCAGCAGACGTTAGCGGCTGTACGCTAGAACTTCCTGAACAACCCACGCCCTGCTACGTCCTCTACAACAAATATCATTGACATCCGCTATGTCACCACTTCAGTCAACAAAAGTATGAGATGCCCTTGTGCTCTCTGCGATTCATTAGCTCATTTTACATACCAGTGTCCTATGATCCTTGCATACAGGCAACGCCAATTAGCCCTGTGTCACCAACCCACTGAGGCGATAATTGACATTACTTCGTCACTCGAGGATCTTCATGTCATTTCTCGAGAGCCCGAGGCACTCCCAATGCCTCCATGGTTCTTAAATGACGTCTCTGAGGATTTACCCCGCAACCCTCCCAACTCTCCTGCTCATTCCCCTATGGAGACTATCCATCCAACCACCACGGGTACCCCTCAGTACTTCAATATCTGGTTTATGTCGAGTGAACCCTCCCCATCTCCTAATATTGTTCCCCTGGTTGCTTCATCAGGGGGCAATCACACTATCACCGCGATCACTCCTCATGACCCCTTGTATTCCCGGCACTTCTTATGCGACGAGGAAATACTCGAAGAGCTCAACCGCCCAGACTCTCCCTGGGATGCGCTACATCACCGCGCACTCTTCTCTCCACAAGAGGCCCTCATGCCTCCTAACCAAAACCCCATTTACGCAGTCGAAACCAAATATTGTATCCCATCTGGGCCTATCGATTGGTTCAACAATCCCATTTCAGCCCCTGATGCGTTTGAAGAAGGAAACATGGCCAACATTTCCCCCACCATCAAAATCGACATTTCCATTAAAAATGGCGTCGTCGAAGAAATCATCATTGGAGCCGCTTGCACTCCTCAGGAAATCGCCGCATATAAAGCCCTCTTCCAGGAATATAGATATATTTTCGCCTGGTCATACACGGAGATGGCTGGCCTCGACCCATCTATTATCGAGCATCGCATCGACACCTGGCCTAACATCACACCATTTCGCCAAAAACAGCGACCGCTACACCCATCCAAAGTCGCGGCTATCAAAGCCAAAATTGACAAATTATGTACAGCTGGGTTTATTTACCCCATCGCTTACACTTCATGGGTTTCCAACCCTGTACCTGTCGAACAAAAATAGGGCACTATCTGCATCTGCACAGACTTTCGTGATCTCAATAACACATCTCCAAAAGACAACTTTCCAATTCCTTTCATCGATCAAATTATCGATGACTGCGTCGACCACGAGGCTCTCTCCCTTATGGACGGATTCTTTGGCTATAACCAAATTCAAATCCACCCAACCGATCAGTATAAAACCACATTCATTACCCCATGGGGTACTTTTTCATATTGTGTCATTCCTTTCGGCTTAAAAAATGTCGGCGCAACTTTCCAGTGGGTAATGACATACGTCTTCCACGATCTGGCTAAAATCATCCTCGCTTACTTGGACTACCTCACAGCTCGATCCAAGAAACACGCCCAACATATTGATGATCTACGGATCATCTTTCAACGGTGTCGTTAGTACAACATCCGCTTGAATCCCCTCAAGTGTGTGTTTTGTGTCACCACAGGGTGCCTCCTCGATTTCATTGTTTCCCAAAGCGGTATTACCATAGACCCCCTCAAAGTCAAATCCATCACCGAAATTCCACCTCCTCAAAATTTACGACAACTTCAGAGTCTACAAGGCAAAGCTAACTTTCTCATATGCTTTGTTCCTGATTACGCCATACATGCACACGGTTTCCTTCGCTTACTACGTCACAACATCCCATTTCACTGGGACGACCATGCCCAATAGTCGTTTGACGATCTTAAAGAAGTGATTTCGAATGCACCTTTAATTAGTGCACCGGACTATAATCGTGACTACATCCTCTACGTATCAGCATCAGCTGTATCAGTAGCTAGCGTCCTTGTCCAGCTCGGAGATGACAATCGTGAACATGTCATTTACTACGTTAGTAAGAACCTCTTAGGACCACCCTTGAAGTACAAACACGAAGAGAAACTTGCTCTTGCAGTTGTCCTCGCAGTCTAGAAACTGCGCCATTACATACTGCTTCGCAGCACCAAGGTCGTCACAGATTCCAACCCTATGTAGTACTTGCTCAGTTGTTGACAAATTAATGGCAAATTCGCTCGATGGATCGTTATCCTTCAGGAGTACGACCTCAAGTTTTCAACACCTAAGAGTAAGAAGGCCCTCGTTCTTTCCGAACTTGTCACGGCCCTCCCCTATGACACCACCAGTACCCCCGTCAACACCGACTTTCCTGATGAACATCTCTTTTATATTGCTTCTGATGACCCTTGGTATGGCGACCTTCTCGTCTACGTATGAAATCAAAAGTTCGGCAACCACCTTTCAAGAGATGATCGTCAACGTATTCGCCATCAGGCCCCCTGCTATCTCCTCATCGGAGACATCCTATATCGGCAGGGCATCGATACCATTCTTCATCGTTGCCTGACTATTGACGAGGCCGACAGAGTCTTAAACTACTGCCACAGCGGCACATGTGGGGGCCATCTTTCGGGTATATCCACGGCTCAGAAGATTATCCGAGCCGGTTATTTTTGGCCTACCCTGTTTCATGATTGCATTCATGCCGTGAAATGATGTGAGCAATGTCATCTCTATGCCAACAAAGCCCGAGCTCCCCCCGCTCTTCTTCACCCTGTCATTACTGCGAGCTTTTTTCATTTCTTGGTCAGGTACGCATGCGCATAGTCACATTTATCAAATACTTGCTCATATCTTCGATTCTCTTCAGATATTGTTTACTTTGGGTATTTGGTTGTTATGTGTGCAGGTACTTGCTCATCACCCATTAGCATCACCCCTTCAGGTATATACTCAGCACTGGCATGTAGTCTCTCCCACTGTATTGCATTTACATTTCCAGTCATAGCCTCTGATATTGGCCTTTAGGATCCTCATTCTCGGCTCTGCAGTACCCACACCTCCATTTGCCTCTTCAGGTACTGTAACCCGGTAGCATTCTCACCCACATGAGTTGTCCCATTCATAGCACCTCTTGACACTTTTTGACACTCATGCTGTTCTTCATTACCCTTTAGGGATGGGATTCCTGATAGTCTTTCATCATGTCGTGAATCCGCCACATACTCCTCCTCTTCATTTTGCTAGCATTCCCACATGGACTCCCAGATTATCTCTTTATGGTTCTATTTTTTACCTGCACCTCCGCAGGATCATGAGCCCTTCATTTCATCCACAATCAAGTTTTCCCATCTGCGAACCTATCTTCATTTTCACCTACCTCATACAGAAACTCACCAATGGGGCCCCCAACCTTCATCAGTTTTCCAAGACCATTCCGCCCTCGTTGGGGCACGCATGCCACACTGGGGCACCTGTTTCTGTAATTGTACATTTCTCCCCAAACTTATTCGTTATTTATTGTACAAACGCCTTTATTTCCAGTCATTACATTTTCTTTTGTCATCACCGTTGGCGACTTGCTTTCTTTTGGCCACACACAACCCATGTCACCCTTGGTTGGAGCATTACTTATCACCTTCCCTTGTCGGCATCGTCCACATCTTCAGAGTACTCCACAGATCACTTACATCTACCCTCTACATTTGTTCACCTTGTCCCACCTCTGGCACAACTTACCACCCGTCTTGTCGTCCCCCTGACACTCGACCTCATTACACAGTTGCGGCCACTTTTTATCTCATACATCCTCCAACCAAGGGTAGTCTTGAGTTTTCCCACTATTTGACTTCATATATGTACCTCTACCACTTCCTCACCTCAGTATATTCCACGAAGCCCGTTTCTTTTGGGAGTCGCATCCCCCTTTTGTCGACATCAACACACTTTTTTCGAAAGGGTGACAGTATCTCGATTCTCATTCTCCATTTAATGAGAGATCTCGGACGACACAGGGTGAAACACCATTGATCCCTACTGTCGTTGGCCCCCATAACATTCGACGCCAACACTTTCTCATGTTATGGTGGGTCTTACTTTGCGACTATTGCAGTTATTTTTGTCATTTGTTGAAGACCTTTGAACTTGGTAGGGCCATCAATGCCTGCATCATTGTCACTGCTTATTACTGCGATCATTACCTATTGTTCAAGGTATGTTCCTTTGCAGAATTGTCTTCTGCCTTTATCATTACCTCCCCTGAGGGTGCTGAAGTTGTCTACACCAACACTTCCATCATATTTTTTTAGAGTTACATAACACGAGCATGGGGCATGCCCGCCTCATTTGTACACAGTTTTCTATTTTTCTGCACAACTATCAGAAGGTCGGGTCCTACCGGTTCCTTTTTTCTCCAACGGATCGCTCTGAACGGTCCCACTATTGCTCTCTCTTACAACAATATTCTCAGTAGAAGAAACATTGATGGATTTCGGCTATACGTATGCTCCTAACCTCATCCATCAGGGGGCATCTGTTATCATTGAAATTTCGTCCACACATGGCGACAAGAACTTAGCATCGTCAAACAATAATGAAGTCATTCATGGCACTGAATTAATTTCACAGCATTCCAAAAGGGTCAAAAACTATACAAAGTAACCAAAAATTGAAGGGCGCTTTACAGAAGTTTGGTGCGCGCGCACATGCGCGGCACAGAAACATACCATGCGCGCATACGCGCACGATGCACAGCTATTGGTGCAAAAACCCGTGAACCTGCTAAATGGTGCATTTATTGAATTGGTCGGCCTCCCAACCACTTATGGACCAGTTCCTAATCTGATTTGACTCCCAAATCTGAGCTGAATCCGCATGGTAGGCTGGTCAAAGACCTAATGAAGCCCTAAAGAGCCCCTTTTCACACTTTAAAGGAGTTACATAATCACCCAATGTTATGCTATAAAAATCCATGAAGAAACATCATTTTCTCAAGGAATTTCATGTAATGTTATGCTGCCTATTTGTTTTAAGGACTCACTTCTTGACAAAGATCACATTGGCACCATTTCATAGAGCCATTCACCTCTCCATTGAGTGGATGTGCTAGGAGTTCTTTCACTATCATTTTCATTTTTCTTATTGTAAGGAGAGCAAGTTTGTGAGGGCCTCAAGAGCCTTCCTTTGGAGGAAGAAGGAACCATAGTTCTCTTTCTTCATTTTGCTTTGATTTCATCAATCGATCAGTCCAAAAACATTGGTGATATTGGTCTTTTTGTGTTTGTTATTTCTTTATCCATATGCTCATAGTTTTAGTTTGTTTTAATTTAATTCTTGCTTATAGTTTTGTTTTGTTTCCTCTAACTCTTTCCTCTACAGCTGTCATGCTCAGCAAGACCCAACTGGGCATGTAAGCACCCTTGATTTGCTCACCAAGTCGACGAAAAGGGTGCAAACAGTGACCATGGAAGAAAATCACCCGCTACATCTGTCCAGGGTGACCATGGAAAGGCACCCGCTGTGCCTCAGTAGGTAAATGTTATCTAGGGTGACCGTGAAAAGGCACCTGCTATGACTCAACAAGTAAATGTTAAATACAATAATAACTTATGACTACAATAAATAAATTTCTCAAATGTTAAAGTTCATCTCATTAATTTTATTCATCAATGTATTGTGGCATGGTCAACGTGGGAAGGCTCCCACTAAGGATATTGATGAGGATGAAATATTTTTTTCCACTGACCCAATGACAACTGTAACGAAGGCCTTGAAGAATTCTAACATAGAATATCTAGGTTTTCTTAGAAAAAGACCCCTGACACAAGAGGGCAGGGAAAGAATTGTAGAGCTACAAAATACAATAACTAATTTAGGGGTAAGTGGCATCTTCACAAATTTTCATCAACTATGACAATTTCATATCCATTTTTTTTGTTTTATATTTTCTATATGATATGATAATGTAAAGTTTTCCATTTGTAGGAGTTTTTAAACCCCATGCGCCAGGAACCTGTCGATCCTGCAACTGCTATAGGTAGTAGTGATGGTCCAATGCAAAACAAATGTCGACATAGCAAAGTGCAAGTGAGGCATTTTGAGCCTCCTGAGGTTCCCCTCAAATCCATTGATGAGGTCAATGATTTTTACCGGCATGACACATCAGAGCATGATGAGCCAGAGCCTGAGAATCCACATAGCTCCAGAGAGGAACGTACTGTAGATGGAGAGGAAACTATTATGCATGGAGCTTAATAAATTAAAAGCACTAGATCACAAGATGTCACATTTTTGGTGGATGACGCATATGTTCCAATCAAGATTCAGAAGATTGCAGGTAGTTGTTAATTAATTGATTCATGTTTTTTATGAAATTGAAATGGACATTTGTTGAGATTATTACAAATTAATGGATAACACGTTTCTGCAGGAAACAATGTTTCTATAGAAACTTAAATGACAAATCATTGGAGTTGTTTGGCCCCACCATTCGCACATGGTGGAATGGCCAAGATAGAAAAAAGAATGATGATTTAATAGACCACATGGTAAACTTGTTCGACAACACTTTCAACAAGAAGGTGGTTACAAAGTTAGACGATGAGAATTTAAAATATACCAGGGCCCAGTATAGGGATAAATTGCAATTAGACCTCAAGCACGAGTGCCCTCCCATGGTTCCAGAGAAAGAGTGGAAGGCGTTAATAGAGGATGCAAAGGAAAACTTGTTTAAAAAACAAGAAAGACATCCAAGAGCTGGTCAAGCAAGGTACAACACATGTCATATTATCAATGAAATATGATCATTTATGTTTTTCTTTCCTGTTTTAAGTAACAATTTCGATATCTAATGTTTTTAAAAAATTCCATATGTAGGCTACCAGACACCTCCAAAGCAACCAAGGCCAGAGTGGAAAAACACGGCTAGCATAAACTAGGCCAGGGTGGCTATGGAAAACTAAAATCTCGAATAGTAAGATTTAAATGATTAACTGTGGTTAATATTTATTTAACAATAGCRAACAGATATATGTTTTTGTTATTGGTATTTTTAATGGTGTTATGCATTGCAGTTAAATATGTTAGACACTACTGCCACCGAGGAGGACCTAAAGATTGGTTACAAGAATGGTTTTAAAAGTGTGATTGAATATAGAAAAATCTTAGGCCAGAATCCTATCTCCCCAGCCATGCAGGTAAATAAAATGAATAAGAAAACTGCAGTAGCAAGCTTGTAAAGTCTATTCATATTTTATTATATCACCCTTAACTAAGTATTTATGTTTTTTTTCAAGAAACAATGCTACTGCAGTAGTGAATCTAGCGGTATTCATTAGAAACTACGTCATACAAGGGTGCACATGTCCAATGATAGTGTATATCAGAGTACCCATTTCGGTAGGTATGCTTCAGAATTAGAAATATTTACTGTGATTGTAGATATTTATTTCCTGACTTATACTTATATATTATCTTCTCAAAATTGAAGAGCATGTAGCTCAGGAGGGTGAACTGCGAGAGGAACCAAGTGGATGACAAATTAACACACCAACTGTCATAGCTACACAGACAGGTAAAGAGCAATAGTGTAATGTTAATCAAAATAATGAATTAGTTATTTCAATTATATTTCAACATATCGATATGATCATTTTCATTGTTACAGTTCATGACCCTGAATATATGCCTTGACGCCCTTCTCAGCGACGTACCATAAGTATGGTACATGAGCGCACACAAACAATAGAAGAACAGGCCACACGAAATACAATGTCCTTGGATGATTATGATACCCCAATTGTCAATTTTATGAATGTAAAAAATAAAAAATAAAAAAAAAATTAGATGTATAAATTCATTACTTGTATTTGGATGTTTATTGATGTTTATATGTTCATATGCTTCAATGTTTATATGTTCATATGTTTTGATGACTATCCTAGTTATGCATGAACGTCTGTATGTTTTCTATATAAAGAAAACCATTTGTTGGGTATGGGGAATTGAGACTGATGTGAGGGGGGCAGGGGCCATATGAGCTTCCACCTTCACGTGGTTGGCCCTATTCAGTAGAGAATAACCTATTCTCGAAACAAATAGAAGCCCATTACGGTATGCAACCACTTAATTTTTTTCTATAGTATTTTACATAACTAAAGGCATGCTTATTTTCTTATTACTTATTTACTCATATAAAGAATTTGTCTTTTATGATTCATGTAGGTCTTGATGATGGGAATGCATCTCGTGGACAACTCTTATCAATTTTTATGGGCTAATGGATTTGGATAAAGGAAAATGAGAAGTTAAGGGTTTTGACATGTTTTTTAAAGTAGACTTTATACTAGTAAAAGTTCACAATCCTCATGAAAGGATACAATTGTATTTTTGGTAGACAACATCAATTGTTTTAACACAGTATGAATCATAGAATGTGGGAAAAACCTTTTTTTGTATTATTACATTGACCAATACAACTATAACATCGTTTTAGTACAAAATCTTAACCACACACACACACACACACACACACACACACACACACACGTGAACCCTAAGTAAACAAATGATAGAAGATAAAAGGAGAATATATAATGATAGGAGTGAATGAAGATAATAATATGAATAATGGAGTGGAGAGTGCACTCTAGCCTTGAATTGAATGATTCTTGCATCCAACATGTCTCATTGTAATGTATGTTGTGATAGTTGTGTCTTCTCACTATAATGTATGTTTCTATGTCCATCATGGGATTCCTAGAGCACCACCTATCATTCATGATCCAACACATAGTAGTCAAGAATCCCATCCATTGCTAATTGTTGAGCTCTACAGATGTCCTAAAAACAACCTTAGTTTAACATTAATTTATCAACCAGAGGATTCGTCTTCTATTTCAAGAATATCAACAAAGTCTATGCAGATAGCTCGTAGAGGCTAAATTCGTGTAGCAAATATGAGTTTATCAACAATCAAGTTCCTCACACATTCATTAAGTTTCTAAATCTAAGATCCTACTAAACATGATTGAAATCTGATCTATAATGTGCTATGAATTGAAGGCATGAATTAAATTGCTGAAATGATCTAATTAAGGGACAAGAATTGAATATGATATTAAAGGCATGAATTGATCTAATTAAGAAACAAGAATTGGATCTATAAAAACAAGCTGACCTATTGATGACTATCTAATCTACTGGAAAGAAATAATTGAATACGGTATGTTGAGATAGAACAATAATTGAACAACAAATGCTAACTAAGTAGAAGGAACAACAAACACTAATTAAGAGAAATAAACAACAAATGCTAATTTGACGGAAAGGAACAACAATTGCTAATTTAATTGAAAGGATCAACGCATGTGAAAATGAGAGGAATTGTCATGCAATAAACTACATTAATTGGAATCTGGAATAGCAATCGACAACATTCAAAGGAAAGCATCTATCTTCTACAAGCAAACAATATCAAAACATTAACACACTTATGCATTATCGTAACAATGATAAAAAGGATTTAAAGTTAGAAACAAAAATCAAACTGATAAAATACAGATTAAGAAAATAACTCCTTCAGACTGGGCCCTTGGTCCTCAGAAGCACCTCTACTAGGAAATCAATATACGAAAATGATGGAAACATTCAAAATCTTTATTAATTCCATAACAGAGACAACATTTATAAAAACTGTTTGCACAAAGTAATTTTGAATTCTAAATGCTTAGATACAATTCTTCGATTATTCTTTCCAGGATTCACTACTCTTTATATATTACAAAATATGGGTAAATAAAGCTATCCCGAGTATCGAGAGATCCTCAGGATCGCTATTACTATTTTTGAAGTTTACAAAATAGAGAACTAATCTCTCTTGAAACTACTTTACGCTCCATATATCTAGCCTCCAATAGCTTGCGCATCTTTGAAATCTCTTCTGCTATCACGAGTTTACCAAGATTTACCCATTCCTATAACAAAATCAAACAATTCCAACCATATTTTAGAATTTATGAACTTCAACTCAATGATAGCTCTAGAAGACATTTTAGTCATTTCCTATAATATTTTATTCCTAAGTAACAGAAAAGTCAGTCAATATGATGTCATAAATCATGGAAATGAGGAGAATATATGTATGTTTTCATAACCCAACATACCCCTCAACTTACCTTCTTGCATTTCCTCATGCAAGATAAGTTCTTACATGCAAAGCAGTGATGCTGTAAGGAGAAAAATTTGGTTCACCAGGTGCCCTGAACCCATTCTTTCTTCTGAGTTCGCCAAAAGCAATGTATTCCCTCTTTTTATTAATTTGATAATCTCTCTGGTAATCCTCTGGAGGAAACCAGATAAGAGGGGGATTATATCTACACCCATTCCAGGTAGGTACTTCGTCCTGGATCATTCTGGCATATCTTTCTAGTCTGAAGGTGGCTACAAAGAAGTTCTTGAAACTGAAGGGCTCTCTAACCCTTACTTCAACTGGGGAGACATCCCATCTTAACTTGGATCCAAAAAGAGATTCTTCTTTGAGTTCCCTAAAATATTCTATGCCTGATCATATAACATGTTGATGAATAAGACCTAAAGATATTTTCACTCCTTCCCTTTTCATGAATGTCCTATGTCGCATGATAGCTGGAAAAGACTTTGGTGGTTCCCCCCTGACCTAGAGATATAACCCATTTTCTCTCTTCATGAAATCTTTTTGGGCCTTAGCCCACCTGACTTGATTTTTAGTGAAGGATAGGAACACTTGCAATTGGATGTCCCCAATAAAGGGACCAGGATTATCTCTATTGTTGTCTTCCAAAATGAAATTATGGAAGTATAGTTCACACAGAAAATATTTTACTTTCTCTTCCTGCTCCCTAAAACAAGACACAAACTCAAAGATAGTGGTGAATTTAATCAGTTTACCTACTCAAATAGATTTCAACCTTAACAATAGGTACCATTCTAATAAAAACAAAGTATAATTGGTGGCAAGAGCTCTACAATCTATTGCATCTGTGTAGATATCACAAATAGATTTGATTTTCTCCAAATCTTTTTCCAGTTGACCTTGTACCTTATTTTTCTTCCCTTGAGCCTTAGTCAGCTCATCATACATCTCATTTTTCATGGATGACATGGTTTTGAGTTTTTTAACAACTCTTTGGTTCTCTGCCATGGTCACCATTTCATCTCTGGTCTGGGTCAAGGCCTGTTGGGCTTGTACCATTTCTGCTTCTAGTATTTCAATGATGGCACTCTGATCCTGAAACTGAGATACCTCTTTAGTATGACAGGTTGCTTCATTCATTACTGGAATTATTGTCTAAGTTTCTACATCTGTGGTCTCCATAGGAGTGGGAATTACTTCCTTAGGTTGAGTAGTTGTTCCTCCTAGAATTTTTGGTTGATCCTCTATTTCATATGCTCCCAAAGGAATTTCCTCTTCATTTTGAACAACTACCCCTTCTGCTACTGTAGTCTGAGTATAAAGTTCCATTTCTATCATTTCTTCAAGGATATTCATCTTTGTCTGTGTTCCTACAGAACTTGTTTGGACTGCCCTCCTAAGAAGAGGGTTCCTTCCATGTGCTCTATGTCTTTCGGTATTCTTTCTTTCATGGATCTTATCATCTTGCTCTAGTTGTTTTCTTAATTCCTTGATAATTTCCTTAAGCTTGCCAACTTTCTGCTTTAACACTTTAATCTTTTTAATCCTTCTCTTCAACAACTTGTTCTCGCGTTTTAAATTTCTAATTCTGCTGTGGCTTTTTCCTGATCCCCGTTTATGTGAGATATCAGGATTTTCCTCACCTTGATATGTCAATATCGGCTCTTCTGCTTGAATTACCAGGGTATTACCTCAACATGAGGTTCTTCTTGTGTTGTATCATATGGGAGTGACATATCAGTGTCAGGGAAATCTTCAGCAGGGTTCGAAGGAGAGGCTAGCGCCTGGTTTTCTTCTGGCCTGTTTGTGTCTCTACTAATCGAGGTCCCTAAACTCCCTAAAACCTGAGCTATCTCTACCTCATATCTTTTCAAAAATTGTTCTATGAGGTGTCCTAATGCTGGCTGGGTATCTTCCTGACTATTTCCTTGTGGTGTTTGTTATGTCTGCTCAATTCCCTGAACATATCCCTATAAGGGTTGCTCTGTTATGTCTTGAATTTATTCAGGTTGTTCTATTGTATCCTAAATTTCTTCAGGATGTTCTGTTGTATCCTGAATTTCTTCATGACATCTTATCCATCTGCTTCTTTTTTTCCCTTCAACGGGAGCTTTAGGAGAAGCCATTGCTCTTTTTTTCTTCCTCATTGATGCCTTTTCTTGTGATGTCCGAGTCTCTGCAAATTGGATTGGGTCTGCCTCGACTTTAGGTTGAGGAGGTGGAGCTTCAATTTGGGTAGTAGGTTCCCCTTCTTGTGCTACTTCAATTCCCTAGGTTGGGTCTTCATGTTGTAATTCAGGTTGATCTAATTGTAAGGGCCTATTGGCCTCAATAAGATCCCCCCACATCATTTGAGTTTGACTTAGGGCATTATTTACTATCATTTTTAAAAATCCATGGTGGCTGATGATAGTAACGGGATATTTTTCCTTCTATGTTCTTATAGCGATCTCATGTAACATAGCATTTAGAAAAAATGGTAAATTGATTACTAACCGTTGTTTGAGCGCAACTAGTAGTTTGAGGTGGCATGGGTGGATCACATCATATATTTCGTCGCAGGTGATATACCTCTATATGACACCTACTAGTTCTTTTCAGGGTTCGCTGAGAGTGCTGAGGTTAAGTCCCTTTACCTTTTTATCCAATTCCTCTCCAGGGTCTACGAAGGATTCTACAACTTCTTTAAGCGTTGTATATCTTCCAGACCATTGTATTCCTGTGTTAGGAAGTCCCATAACCTCTACTATGATTTCCTAAGTGACCATAATTTGTATATCTCGAATCATGGAGGTTTCTCCCTGCAAGTTTTGAAAGAATTCTATCGTGATGTCTGTATCGTGTCCCTGCAATCGATTGAAGTACTCCATCCACCCCAGATGATGTAGGATTTCTCTTGCATGCTCAATTACCTGTAAGAGTGTTGGTTCCCGTCGCACACTTCGGCCTCCCATATTTTTGTAAGCAGGTGAGGACAACTAATGTTCCTTGTTGCAGCTTAACTCAACCAGATTTTTGAAAACAACAAACATAGCAAATATAATACGACATTGTGTGTATATAGAAAAATGTGCATTTTCGTAATTACTTCATTCATTTAAATCTATCGGTAAATGTGTTGGGCATATACCCCCCCATAAATGTAAAGTTCGACTTCGATCGTCAAACGTATGAGTGTAATAATGGTGGGGAGTGACTGTGAGGTGCGATTGCTATGCCGTCGCCACCACTGGAAAAGACAATCATTAATAACTTTCAATCAAGCACTTTAACGATACTAATGATAATCATCACTTTGTGTGGTAAATTTGAATTATCGTACCCATGGTAGAAACCGTTTGAGAAAAAGGATTCTGAATGATTTTAAATTTGTTCACATTTTAAATTTTTCCACAAATCATAACGTTGTTACTCTCCCCTTTTTTTTATTAGATATATCTGGAATGATAGCCTCAATGTTTAGAAAAGGAAATATAAAAACACACTAAAACTTGGCGTATTTAAGGTATACTTCGATACCACAGGAAGAGCCACTGCTTCCACCAGGCATCCGTAGCCTCGACAGGGTTTCCTTTTAACCCATGAATGAGCCCTATCCTTAATAAATGATTTGAATTGTCTTTTTCAAAAAAGACCATTATCCTGGTTTGGTATCCAGATGATGATAATGCCACTCACTAGATTGTAAACCAAGTGAACAAGTCGACTCGTGATGATATCTCTTGTCCTTTGACGAAAAAATACCAAAGGTCATTGTAGCAAGTAGAACAACAATTGTTCTTTTTAAAAGGAACAACAAAGGAGCCACAATAAGAAAAAAATCGTGAAAGGAACAACAAAGGAACAAAAAAGGAACATCAATGAACAACAGTCGTTCTTTTTAAAAGGAACGACAATGGTTTGCAAAGGAAACAATGATCGTACAAAGGTAACAACAATCATTCTTTTCAAAGGAATGACAATCATTTCATTTTGAATAATAATTTAATTGATTAGTCATCAATTAAATTCATTCAATTACTATGGGTAAGTTTATGCAATAATTGAAGTATTAGATGGTCTATAAGCATGTTCATTTTCTTTTAAAAACAAGGGTTATATTTGTTGAGTTTTTGCAATGTGGGATAAAGGTAAAGAACAAAAAAGAGTGTTTAATTATATTCGTTTTAGTCATCTTTTTTGGTTTTTATTTTCTCAAATGACTTTCCTAAAAAAAAGAAGAGCTAAAAACTCAATCAAATCTGTAAAAAAAACTATATACAATATATACAGTAAAAAAAATTCATCATTTATGGAGTTGAGGCTGCTAGTTTACCTTCCAAACCAGCCAAAATCTGAACAATAAGGTCCTTACTTACATCTTGGCAGAAGGATTCTTTTGAAGGTGGCTAATGGTAAATTCGTAGTTGGTTTCCATTGACCAAAAAGGGAGACCTAGACCCGTCGATGGTAATTAAAGTGACAATGCCATTATCATGAACTTCAATAATTTCATATGGGTCCCAGCCACCTTGTCTATAATTTTCCAGGAAGATCCTGAAATACGGAATCATAGAGGAGCGCCCAATCACCTTTCTGGAAGGATTTCTTCTTGATATGTTTATCGTGCCAGTTCGCACTATGTTTTTGAATGACAACTGTACGCTCCAAGGCAGACAAACATGCTTCATCCAATTCATTGAGCTACTGTAGGCGTTGTTTATGTGCCTCTATGAGATCCAGTATACATTCTACTAAGTTACACTACTCTTATATATATATATATATCCCCTCATAGTCCCTATGACTTGGACTTTCAAAGTCTTTCGAATCCTATCAATATCTTGTCCTTATCAAGATCTGTTGATGGGAACATGGGTCAACACAAACCTTATTTCTAGTAGGTTCCTATTCCTACTATATCTTCTCGTGAGTCCAAAGTTCATAATAAAATTCCCACAAATCATTCAAGGATATATACAAAAGTGATATCCAATGTTTATACCCTCTTAACGCAATAAGGTCTACCGCCCGACCTCCTGCTCTCAGGATCGATCAAATTCTCCCCTTCGGAGCTGAAGCATCTCTTTAGATTCCCGAATGGGAATCCCTGTTAAAATCCGATCCACAGGCTCTTCTCACCGGTCCCGGCCTTCTGCAACTGACCGTGACTCTTCCTGATTTCATTTCGGGTTTCGGGGTTTCGTAATCCCCAATGTCGAGAGTCTCTTTCCTCTCCAACTCCTGATTGTTGATGCACCCTTGTACGTGTTAGCCCCTCCCGGATAAACACCTGGCCCATGTGAACACCAACTCACAATACCGAAGCCTTGTCTCCTATCGAAAATTCAAACTTCGCAATGCTGAAGTGTATGGACACTTTGTCCACGGGATCCCCGATCCTCCGAATCCCGATGTGCTCCCTCTTGGCCTTAGCCCTTCCTGGCTATACTATGGCCCTATGACCTGCTTTCATATGACCGCAGTCAAACCCTCATTAGCATTTCAGACCTTTCAATGCCGAAATGTGCATGTCATATGGACTCGCGATCCTCCGAATCCCGATACGCTTTAACTCCAGCTAGCCCTCCTGGCTCAGCTCCTAGTCCATGTGACCGCAATCCCATGACCACAGTCTTACCACCCTTCGGGACTTCAGACTTCTAAGTTTTGGAATGCACAGACTTCTTGTCCCTGGGATTCACGATATGCTGAACCCCGATGCGCCGATCCTCCTATCACGCTCGTGGCCTTGACCTTTCAATGGTCCTTTACCCCATCGACATTTCAGACTTCACAAAACTGAAATGCACAAACTCTTTGCTCCCAGGATTTCTGATATCTCGATTCCCGATACAATGATAGATGACCTCCTTTTGGGGATTTTCCTCGATGGCTCCGATCGCTGCCACGCATCCCAAGAATGGACGATCTAGATTACCCCTCGCGTTTTTGAGACTTCTGACGTCCCGACTTTCATGACCTCGGGAACTCCGATTTCCTGAGTGCTGATATCCCGATGTCACTCCTCTTGTCAGGATTTCTCCTCTGATGTCATGGAGATTTAACTCCCATGCAACTTCTATCAGATCCGACAGTTGTCGGTTATCTAATCAAGATATGACGACTCAGATCCGTTCTCCTGCGTGCTCCTCCTTTGATGCTTTATGGGCATGAAATCTTCGACAATCCAGATTTCTTCGGCCGATCCAATGGCTGCTGTGCTCCCTCCTGAGATTCCTGCGTGCTTTCTTCCTGCACTTAGAATAATTTAGATTTTTCAAAGGCCTCGACCTTTGGTTCGTTTATCCTCTGCGAGATCTTCAACTTTGAGACTTGCCGCGCGTATGAAACACTAACTCCTCTTGAGTTTCTTTCCNTATGGGCATGAAATCTTCGACAATCCAGATTTCTTCGGCCGATCCAACGGCTGCTGTGCTCCCTCCTGAGATTCCTGCGTGCTTTCTTCCTGCACTTAGAATAATTTAGATTTTTCAAAGGCCTCGACCTTTGGTTCGTTTATCCTCTGCGAGCTCTTCAACTTTGAGACTTGCCGCGCGTATGAAACACTAACTCCTCTTGAGTTTCTTTCCTCGAATCCTCAAAGGATTCTTCAACTCGTACACCAATGCAGAGTCCTCTTATGCACATGCTGGTGCTACCTCTCCTGAGCTTCTCAATACTCAGTCCCATAAGGGATTTTGTCTTTCTTCCTTCTCCCACAGATGGAGAATGTAATGCCTTCCTGGTAGGCTCTCGACTCAAGAGACCTCTTGCTGAGTCTTTCCAGGTATTCAACAACCCTGTGAAGATCCCTCAGTGGATACCTCCTGAACTTCCAGAACTCAAAGAGTTATTTTCTCCTGTGCCTATCTGCACAATGCTTCAATGCCCTCCTAGCAGAGTTTCTTCTCCCATAGAACGTTCAGCGCTTCTGTCATCTTTTGTGCACTTATGCACCTACTCGATGCCCTCCTGGCAGAGCTCTCAAAATCCTCAATGACTCTAGTTCTTCTGTCTGAACTCACAGCTGAGTTCTCTCTCAACACACTGTGCCTGTGCTCAATGCCCACTCGGTAGAGATTTTACAGAATCCTAAATGATTCTGTCTGTAACTGTGTCTCAGCTACACAACCTTGCCTCCTGAGGTGTTCAACAACCTCAAAGGTCTTCTTCCTCTGAGTTGTTGATTCCAACTCCTGTGTCATAGCACGTCTCTGTCTGACTCTGCAGAGTTTAGAAGAGCTTCAGTGCACCGGTATTTAGAGTCCGCAGCACTCTATCATGCCCTCCTGGCATGAAACCTCAAAGACCTCTCAAACCTGAAATCAAACAACCTGCAAATGCACAACTACAGTATACATCTACAACATAAAAGAACACTCACAGACATCCACATAATACATAATTCATGCAGGAAAAACTGCTTCTGATTATATTAAAAATGGCAAATGCCTGAATTTACAAAGTGTTCCCAAGCTCTCTCTGGCTCTCTCATCTAACTCTATCCATCTACCTTCTAACTCAAAATGAGATCTGAAAAATATCTTTTACCTGAGGGGGCTCTTTGAGCGCTTCCCTCCAGACTCACCTACCCTATTCAATTACATTAATGTGTTGTCTAGTCCAGTGTCTGGATCTAGATCTCAGCTTTAAAATCATTAAAGGCCGATATACCTACAGCCTGCATAAAATCACAGATTCCGAGCTCAACAACTTAAAACATTAAATTTACATTCATTTCAAATTTTAAATGAGGCTACGCCTCTCTCTTAGTGTGCGATTTGAATTCGCTGGCATGGCTGGCTGGCTGACGTGGAGAGATGCTTCTGCATCATACTCCTCAGCTGCAAAATCATGAGCTCCTGCTCATGAGCTTCCCCTCTAAGCTATTGGAATCCTCCTGGATCCCAAATAATTCTTTGGAGTTGTTCATCTGCTCCCTTCTGCTACTGCTGCTGCTACTCCTGCTTCCTTTCTACCCAACCTCTCCTTGCTGGCAGTGTCTACTGATCGGATCATCAGCTCCCTGATCATCTTGATCACTTTGTCCAGTTGCTCCAGTGGCTGTCTCTGCTCATGCAGTCTCCTCAGCTGCAAAAATTTTTGGCACATGGACAGATCACCATGATGTCCCACGCCTCCTTCTTCATCTGCTTCCAACCTCACCTATTGGATGTGCACGCCCTGCACTTTCACCCTCTCTTCTAGGGCTTCAATCTGTTCACACAGATTAGCAAAGCATATGTTGTCTGCCTTTTGTCCTTCTTCTACTACAAACTCCCATGTTGCAGTCCCTTCAGCTTCATCACTAAAAATATTGAGCCATTCTTCCGAATGCTCATCATCTCCTTCTTCTTCTTCCGTTGTCAGCTTTAGTGATACAGCTTCTTTCTTTTCAGCTCCCTGGCTGAAATCACTGAGCCGTTCCTTAGAACGCTCATTTTCTTCTCCTGTTTGGGCAGCTTCTAAAGTCTGCTCCAATTCCTCTTGGATAGTCACGACTGACTGTTCTGTTGTTGTTGCCACATCATCTGCAACACAGACTTCCGCCTCCTCCTCGGTGAATGGTAGGAATATCTCGACTCCCCCAATCATCAGAAGACTTCTCTGGTCTTCCTCTGCTGTCAGCTACACACACTGATCTAAACTCATATCTGAATTTATGAGACCCTCAGACAGTCTCATCTGCTCATCCCTGCCCTCCTGGAAATATGGGATCTGTTCCCTGCCCTCCTAGCAGATTATGAGATCAACCGATCCCATCTTCATCAGCACCCATTGCTGACTTGAACTCACCTCCGAGTCCATGAGACTTTCAGACAGTCTCAAATTTTCCTCTCTGCCAACCTGGCAGTTTAAAATGCTTCCACTGCCCTCCTGGCAGTCTTTGAGATCCCGCAGCGATCTCTTTTCATTCCCCAGCTGGCAATGTGAAATTCCCTGGTTGTCCTCCTGACAGTCCGTGAGATCCCGTAGTGACCTTAGCTCGTTGCCTTCCTGGCAATCTGGAATTTCCTCCCTGCCCTCCTGGCAGTGTTTGAGATCTTCATACAATCCAAATCCATTCTCTTCACCGAGAACTTCCCCAATCTCTGGTTCGCATACCTGAACCATCTCTTCTTGTGGTATTGAGGTTTTTAGCATACCTCAACCACCTTCTCAATAGCCCATGCTGTCTTTTGACCATCAGCTCCCTGACTGGCCATTTTATCTTCGGCTTCTTCATGGGCCACTCATACACCCATCTCGGCTTCTTATCCTTCCGCATCTTCAATTCGAGCTTTTCTATCTCTGCTCTTATATCAGTGATCTCTTCATCCATTTCTGTAATATTTTCTGCTTTGCTCTTCTTTTTATGGCCTTCAGTAGCCATCTTGCTGTGTCTATCTGCCTCCTTGGCAAATCTGTTGTTGTCACTCTGCACCTTGAGTGTGTCCAGCTTCATCTTACAGTCCTCCCGACTGTCTTCTCGATTGCTGCCTACCTGCAAATAATCATCACAGAGTCCTCCAGCGCTCTGTCTTCTTCAGCCCTCTCTGTCTGCAATATATAAACATAATCTGTGCTCTAATACCACTTGATGTGTATCAGAGTGCTCTTTCTCTCATGCTCCTCTTGCCTGAAATATACAGACAAGAATCCGCTCTGATACCACTTGACGCAGTAAGGTCTGCCACCCGACCTCCTGCTCTCAGGATCGATCAAACTCTCCCCTTCAGAGCTGAAGTGGCTCTTTAGATTCGCGAATGGGAATCCCTGTTAAAATTTGATCCACAGGTTCTTCTCGCCGGTCCCGGCCTTCTGCAACTGACCGTGACTCTTCCCGATTTCATTTCGGGTTTTGGGGTTTCGTAATCCCCAATGTCGAGAGTCTCTGTCCTCTCCAACTTCCGATTGCCGATGCACCCTTGTATGTGTTATCCCCTCCCAGCTAAACACCTAGCCCACGTGACCACCAACTCACAAGACCATAGCCCTATCTCCTATTGAAAATTTGGACTTCGTGATGCTGAAGTGTATGGACACTTTCTCCACGGGATCCCCAATCCTCTGAATCCCGATGCGCTCCCTCTTGGCCTTAGCCCTTCCTAGCTATACTATGGCCTTATGACCTGCTTTCATATGACCGTAGTCAAACCCTCATCGACATTTCAGACCTTTCAATGCCGAAATGTGCATGTCCTCTGGACTCGCGATGCTCCAAATCCCGATATGCTTTAACTCTAGCTAGCCCTCTTGGCTCAGCTCCTGGTCCACGTGACCACAGTCTTACCACCCTTCGGGACTTTGAAATTCAGAGTTTCGAAATGCACAGATTTCCTGTCCTTGGGATTCACGATATGTCGAACCCCGATGCACTGATCCTCCGATCATGCTCATGGCCTTGACCTTTCAACGGTCCTTTACCCCATCGGCATTTTGCACTTCGCAAAACCAAAATGCACAAACTCTTTACTCCTGGGATTTTCGATATCCTGATTCCCGATACACTGATAGACAACCTCCTTTTGGAGATTTTCCCTAATGGCTCTGATCGCTGCCACGAGTCCCAAGAATGGACGGTCCAAATTACCCCTCATGTTTTCGAGACTTCTGACGTCCTGACTTTCACAACCTTGGGAACTCCAATTTCCTGAGTGCTGATATCTTGATGTCACTCCTCTTGTCGGGATTTCTCTTCTGTTGTCATGGATATTTAACTCCCATGCAACTTCTGTCAGATCTGACGGCTGTTGGGTATCTGATTAAGATCTGATGGCTCAGATCCATTCTCCTGCACGCTCCTCCTTTGATGCTTTCTGGGCGTGAAATCTTTGATGGTCCAGATTTCTTCGGTTGATCCAACGGCTGCTGTGCTCCCTCCTGAGCTTCCTGTGCGCTTTCTTCCTGCACTTAGAAGAATTTATATTTTTCAAAGGCCTCAACCTTTGGTTCATTTCTCCTCTGCAAGCTCTTCAACTTTGAGCCTCGTCACGCGTATGAAACGCTAACTCCTCCTGAGTTTCCTTCCTCAAATCCTCAAAGGATTCTTCAACTCCTACACCACTGCAGAGTCCTCTTATGCACACGCTGGTGCTACCTCTCCTGAGCTTCTTGATACTCAAACCCCTAAGGGATTTTGTTTTTCTTCCTTCTCCCACAGATGGAGAATGTAATGCCTTCCTGGCAGACTCTCGACTCAAGCGACCTCTTGCTGAGTCTTTCTGGGTGTTCAACAACCCTATGAAGATCCCTCAGTGGATACCTCCTCAACTTCCAGACCTCAAAGAGTTCTTTTATCCTGTGCCTATTTGCACAATGCTTCAATGCCCTCCTGGCAGAGTTTCTTCTCCCACAGAACGTTCAGTGGTTCTGTCATCTTTCGTGCACTTATGCACCTGCTCGATGCCCTCCTGGCAGAGCTCTCAAAATCCTCAGTGACTCTGGTTCTTTCATCTAAAATCACAACCGAGTTCTCTCTTAGCACCTTGTGCCTGTGCTCAATGCCCACTCGGCAAGGATTTTACAGAGTCCTTAGTGATTCTGTCTGCAACTATGTCTCAGCTACACATCCTTGCCTCCTGAGGTGTTCAGCAACCTGAAAGGTCTTCTTCCTCTGAGTTGTTGATTCTAGCTCCTGTACCACAACACGTCTCTGTCTGAATATGCAAAGTTCAGAAGTGCTTCAGTGCACTGGTATTCAGAGTCCGCAACACTCTGTCACGCCCTCCTAGCATGAAACCTCAAAGACCTCTGAAACCTAAAATCAAACAACCTGCAAATGCACAACTACAGTATACATCTATAGCATAAAAGAACACTCACAGACATCCACATAATACAGAATTCATGCAGGAAAAACTGCTTCTGATTATATTAAAAATGGCAAATGCCTGAATTTACAAAGTGTTCCTGAGCTCTCTCTGGCTCTCTCATCTAACTCTATCCATCTACCTTCTAACTCAAAATGAGATCTTAAAAATCTCTTTTACCTGAGGGGGCTCTTTGAGTGCTTCCCTCCAGACTCACCTACCCTATTCAATTACATTAATGCATTGTGTAGTCCAACATCTGGATCTAGATCTCAGCTTTAAAAGCATTAAAGGCCGATCTACCTACAGCCTGCATAAAAGCATGGCTTCCCATCTCAACAACTTAAAACATTAAATTTACATTCATTTCAAATTTTAAATGAGGTTGCGCCTCTCTCTTAGCGTGCGATTTCAATTCGCTGGCGTGGCTAGCTGGCTGGTTGGATGACATGGAGAGATGCTCCTACATCACCTCTATTCAAACATGATGTGTTAAGTTATGTGTTCCATAAACTTTGTGGCATTAGTTGTGCCATTAAACACTAGTGGATATTTAATCTCTACATGAATCCACTTAATGGAATTTGGTAGTGTGCATATTTGTGTCAATTAATTGTCAATTATTTTGTGGGAACAACTTTGATTTCTTTCATTCATATGAGTGTGAGTAACCTTCATTTTTTTGGTAAGGGAATGACTCAACCACAAGGCTATGGGTCAATCATGAATCACGAATCCCAACATCCAGCTTCTCAATATGGTATACCATATTACATGTAATATGGTATACCATATTACATTGTAATATGGTATACCATATCTCATGTAGATTTTGTTTTTTTAAACTTAAAGGAAGCATGGCAATATCGAAGATAGTTCGTCGCAAGGCAAAGATTTTTTTGACACAAGCGTGGAAATAGCGACACAAGTTCGTTGCACTTTTCCATGGTTTTGCATCACACATATAGCATCTACGTCGTAAGTTTTGTCTCTACCAAACTTTTTCGTCGCTACTGCCACGCTTTTTCATCACAACTTTCCACAATTTTGTGTCGCATGTATGGCATCTGCATCGTAATCTGTTGGTAAGTTTTTTACCTTGGCACGGTTTGTCATCCCTATTGCAACAAAGTTTCATCGCTATTGCCACGCTTTATAAGGAAAACCTATCTTGATGGTGATGACACATTGAGGGCTAATTTCGTCATTGTTTCCAGGAACACCTGGTTCATGGATATAGTGATGAAAAATAGTCTTTGCTTTCGTGGAAAGTGCGACGGATATTTGTGGCGATAGCAACCAAAAAACATGGAAAATTTTGTCATATGTATTAGTGATTCCACCGTGAAACCATCTAGGCCTGGGGCTTTCCTGTCAGGCATCTCCTGGATCACTTGGTCAATTTCTTCTAGAGCAATGGGTTTGTTTAAGTTGTTATTTTGTCCCTCAATGACTAGACAGGGGATGTGCTGAGTTATCCTTTGGATGGCCTTCGTTCTGTCTTTGTTGGGTTCCTGGGCTATCCCATGGAAGTGATTTACCAAAGTATTTTCAATCTCCTTGTCAGATTCTCTCTCGATCCCATCACGATCCTTAATTTTAAGGATTTTATTGTGGGTTCTTCTGGCAATGGTTGATCTATGAAAAAACTTGGTGTTTCGCTCACCTTCCCTTAGCCATCTGATTCAGAACTTTTGTTGCTAAAGAGTTTCTTCCTGCTGGCATATAGCTTCCCATTCTTGGTTCATCTAGATCTCTTCCTTTTTTCTATCTCTGCGTAGCCCTCGACTATGCATATTTCCTAGAGTTTTCTCATTTTGTCTTCAATATTGTTTTCCTCTTGGTTTATATTTCCAAATATTTCATTGTTCCACTCCTTGAGCTTATATTTGATGTGATTTAGTTTCTTATAGAGTTTGAACATCCTTTTCCCTTTCTCTGGTTGTTCCTCCTGCCACCACTGTTTGATATTCTCCTTGAAAGTGGGGTGTTCGATCCAAAATTTCTCAAATCTGAAAGGTCTATTCCTTGGTGTGGTTTGGAAGTCTGCTTCAAGTTGGATTGGCCAGTGATCAAAACCTCCCTAAGGGAGGATGTTGCAGTCTAAGGTTAACCCCTGCAGAATGATAGAATCCAACACCAAGAATCTATCTAGTATTGTCGCGACCTGATGTTTATTTATCCATTTATTGTTCCAAGTGAACTTTCCATTAGTTTTGATGTCCACCATCTTTGCTGTGTCTATGAACATTGAGAAATATTCTGCATCTCTATCCACTCTTCTACTAACTCCTTTTTTCTCTGCAATTGACATGATGATGTTGAAGTCCCCTGGATCCAGTGGAGGTTGCTGGATCGGTTTTTTAGGTCTTCTAGGTCTAGAATAATTCTTCTCTTTTCCTCTAGCAATTGGGGTCCATACACATTGGTGCACAAAATCACCTCCACATTTCCAATGATTTGAATGCTAACTGAAAGTGTGTGCATGGTAGCTTCGGCTGCTATTAGGCTCATCACTTGTGGGTTCCACAAGGTGAGAATACCTCTTACCATCTATTGTCCTTCGACCACCACCATCGTGTACTTTCTCCATTGTTTTTGCTGATCGTTTCCATTTTGTCTGTAGTGCATTTTGTCTCTTAGTTGAAACAGAGGTTCAGTTGTTCCTTCCTAAGTCTACTTTTGAGGATTCTCTATTTTCATGGGTTGTTTAGGCCTCTTATATTCCATTTTATAATCTTCATTTAAACATGTGAGGGGGAGTTAGGGAAGAGCTTCTTGATCTTACTTGAGTTTATCAGTAGCGCTCTGAGCTCCTATAGGGATAAGCTGTTTGATTTCCTTCCTTTTTTCCTTCTCCTCTGCTTGGGTGAGAGCTGTGGTTATCCCTCACTGAATTTGATTCATAGGTGTCCTATCTCCCCATGTGTGCACTTGAGCCCTTTGGATTTGGCTTCCTCCCTTAGGAGGAACATGTATTAGATGCGGTCTAGTTTTTCCATTGGTATGTTGTCTACTCCTTGCCTCTTCCATTGTTCCAATATGTTTGGGAGATATATCCCTTCCCTTTACACAAGGTATCTGAGATTAGGGTCCTCCATTCCTACTTCACTTGGGGTCATCTCCGCATCTCCGTCTGCTTCCTACATGGGGGTGTTGGCATTTTTGGTTCCTCCATCCATAGGAGTTGTGCTACCCCCTATTCCTTCTTGATACTCGGGCTATCTGTGGGCCCATTTGTTGATTTTTCTCTGGCTTCTTGAGCTTTTGTTGATTCCTTTCCTCCTTCTTCCCCTTTGTTGTTTTTTTCCCGTCCTTCTGTTCTATTCTTGGCCTTCGAGTTGCTCCTTGTTGGGGTTTTACTTGGTTTCTTTTTATCTCTATTTCTATGGTTCATCTTTATAAACCCATCCTCATACTGCTGTGGTTTGGTGCTTTCCACTTCTTGTTTTTTATTGAGAGGACATTATTTGATTAGGTGTCCATTTTTGTGACATCTTCTGCATCTGAAGGGGATATTCTCATAGTCTATCTTTTGTATCCATTCCTCATCCCTGAATTCCAGACTTATGGCTTCTGGGAGTGATCCCGACACATCCATATCTATGCAGATTCTTGTGTAGGGTGTATATCTCCCTTTTAGGGTGGCTTATGAAGTATTCACATATTTTCCCAGTTTGTTCCCTATTGCTTCGAAGGTAGAGGGTAGCCAATAATCTAATGACGGGGAGTAAAATCTCATCCAGACAGGTACATTTTTGAAAGTTTTTTTTTCTGGGGAGAATTTTTTCTTCCAKGGCCGCATGTACAGTCCTATTGAGCCGTGGAAGTATGCCAGACCCTATCCATGTATTCCAGGTTCATGAATACCACTATGAAAAAACCTTTCGATCCTAGGTGGAGCTCCACTTCTTCTCTTGGMTTCCAGTGATATTTAATCTAGTTGCGCAGTGTTCTTTCTGTGGGCCCAAAACCCATAAACTTGCATATTAGTGCATGTGTCTTCATTTGGTCCCTGTAGAGTTGTGTTTGAGGGTCCTCCAGGATTACCTTGAGTATCATTGTTTTTTTAGGTTTACACGAGTCTCGTTGTTTCTTGCGCAACATTCTTAGTTTCTCCGACTTCTTCCCCCACGCAATCGCTTTTTCCATGGTTCCTTTCCTGACTCTTTTCCGTGTCTGATCCTGAGGTGCTTGTCATTGGTTCCTTGAAACCTACGCATCTTGGCCCTTTCCCCTTGTCCACCACTACCTTCTTGTATGAGGGAGTTCCATTACCCCCCCCTTTGTCGCTCATGTTGTCCTCTGCTATGGCCGCGACTGCCTAACCCTAGTTTGCAGTGGCTCCAAACCATATAGAACAATGTAATATCATAACCCATTTATTTCTTGAATATAACAATGTAATATTATAACCCATTTATTTATTGCCCACTAATGCCTTGTGAAATAACTCTTTATGACACGAGAGATATTAATTGAAAATTTCTTTAAAATTGGTTTCATTTTGATACATTAATTTTGTTCTTTAATTTGGTTCCTTTGAAGTTGGGTGGCTTAGCTACCTTTTATCAATAATATTTGTAAAAATTAGTATCTAATTTTTTTTTATCAATGAAACTTATATGATATGATTTTATTATATTAATTGGAAGTAGCTCTAGTGGTTGTGAAGAAATTTTGTTAGCCTCCCCACTTAAGTTCAAAACCCATTTTGTGACATGTTTTCTCTTAGTGATTTGATTGTTGATGAGAGATAAAACTTCTTCTTAACCCCAATTTCATTCAATTTGGAGTAGCCTAAGCCCCTTCAAAGAAAAACTAAAATTAACCTATATAAATTCCAAAATTGGGATTTCTAAAGTGCAATATCTAGTCCCCCAAATATTTTCACTTTCAGAGTCTAGTTTTGCACTTTTAGAATATAATATTGTCACTTTCCAAACCATATTTTTCACATCTTAAAGACGATATTGGGACTTTCAAAATGTGATTTTGAACTTTTGGAATATGATGTTGTGTTGACAGGCATTTATGACACACCATCAATGGGAAGGGAAGATCCGGTCCGAAGTTGTCTACTTAACCCAAGATATTTGGTATAATCTACCTTGATGGGTTTTATGGCTCCGTTAGCCAACTAAGATCCTAAAAAAAATTAAATTATGTGAACTAACTAAAGATACTACTCTAACAGTCAACACTTTAATTACAAATGCTTAATTAACATTGTTTATATACAATGGTGATATACAGTTTACAAGGTTTGAGAAAATCCTTGTGAAAATAATGGTTTTAAGATAATGGATCTAAAGAAGATTAAAAACAAACAAAATTATTCTAGTACTCTAAATGAACAATGAATGAACAATATTATAAATGATATAACAAAAATAGACAAAGCAGATTGACATTTAAATGATGCAATCACTCTTCATTCACAAATCAACAAATTAAATAAATAATACAGTAACTAACCTCTAGTTGATCATTAGTAATAATCTAAATTCATCTCTTTGCATTTGTATGAACTCCCCTTGTCCCGTGTCAAGTGAAAACCTATGACAGAAGAAAGCATAATAATTCCGGAATAAATTCAAGTGTTTCATATTCTGGAGCGAGTTTATGACGACCGAAAGACAAATGATTATATATCACATGACCTTGAAATGTCCAATAACTGAAAATGAAAGGAAATTCCAATTCTTAGGAATGGTGTTACCAACTATATAACATCATATGTAAACTCAAACTACTTGAATAGATGATCAGTCATAGATATAAACTAAACCAAAAGATAATGAACAACATAAAGAAAAGCATGATATAAAATATTATGTGCAGAACAAACTAAAGCTAATTCGACACAGATAACATTTCACATTAAGAAATTACATGATAAGACAATGAAAACAACACTGCACAGTATACACAGGATGAAAGCCAAAGAGTAAAATGTTTTCTCATATAGTTTCAACAAAATATGTTCATCATATGGTCAAGGAGGATTTTTTTGGATAATAGACTCTTAAAAATTGAAAAAATTAATACATAAATAATATCAATTAATCATGTATTGATAAAACAGACTAAAACTAATTTAAATCAATGCATAATCAATTACTCAAAGAATATGAAGATATTATAATTAAAATAAAACCATTTTACTCACAGGATAAAAGCCATTAAGCAATCTGGAATTTCATATTCTTCTTCGAAAATACTCGTTCATTCTCCCAAAATTCCAACCATCTATTACTTGATTTGAAAAGAAAAAGTTTACAAAATAAATAATATACAAAACATAAAGTATCAAAATCATCCTTTTAATTTCTTGGGTCCCTTTGGCTCTTAAATTTCTCATATATTTATACAATGAATGAACATTCTGGGCATCACTAATAATTTTCGCCACCTGAAAATTTTCTCATAAAGAGACACAAATATCTCTCAAATTGTGCATTTTCTTGGGAAAGTTCTCACATGTAAGATAAAAGGGTCCATTCTGGAGATGGGTTCTCAACCGTTTCTTCAGATTCCTCACGGTTTGGCTGCAATAAGTCCCGCACAATCGTCTTTTTGTTCTTGAATGCATTTCCAAATCTTATTTGTTGTTGCTCATAAATTATTTGTAGCAATCCAATATTATTTTTGGATCAATTATCTTGAACGTATTTAGATAATAAAATCAAGCCATGATAAGATTCATGCCAAATAAATGATAATAAAAACCTCTGAAACAAAAAGAAACCGAGTTAATAACGTAAAAATTGTGAATAAAACAAAATCTAGAACAATAAAATTAAAATGAATTTAAACTAACTATAACTTCTATAAAAATATTGTTTATATTTTCCTTACAAATATGATCTTAAAATTCTAGAAGCTTCAAGCTGATGGAGAGGAGAAAAATATTAATTTTGGGTTTTCACAAAATCAAACAAATGATAGATAATTCTGTTTTTTTACTTTTTATTTTAATTTTGAAATGAGATGCAAACTCATAAAATAATTTAATTAATTAAACCTACCAAATGATTTTGTGAAAATGATTGCTAATGAGAAAAATACAAAAACATAATTGTAATTTAAACGAAAGTAAATAGTTGATAAAAATAATGTTTTAGTTTAAATTAAGGTTTCTATGTTCGTCTCTCCCTCATTCAAATTTGATCAAATGTGAACAAATATCACAGAAAAGATGTGTCACAATAAACTTTCTTCCTGTAAAATCATTGTTATTAATCCATGTCTTCAACCAAACCATTCTCATAGCAGGTAAATTCAATAAGGAACAGGTAATGACAAACTCCCAAATTATGAAGCTCGCCCATCAACATAAAAAATATGTAGAAAGAAAAACGAAATGGCATTTGAATTTCATGAAATTCAAACCAAACAAAAGAAAACAATATAAACTCAAACCAACCTCGAAACAACGAAAACCGATACCAATCCAATCAAGTCAAAGGGAAAAAAAATGAAGAATCCAAGTAAAATTTTGAGGGACCCTAGATTTTGATTAAAAATAACGAAGGGGGTTGTTGGGGCCCAACAAATGGCGACTCACTGGGCGAAGCAATTATCTCTGACCTATTAAAATTTCATCCCAGGGAAAAAGAATGAGACTTGGATATAATTTTAAGCTGCTTTGAAACAAATCCACTTTAATATTACACAATATTAAGATTAGCTCAGATTTATAGAAAAATATGAGAAAATAAGAAAACAATGTTTTTATAGAGGATTATAACCCGAAGTTGTGTTTTAATCAAAGAGTCACGTTGTTTATAAACGGACCTCAATACCGTTGACAGAGCCACTGCTACCAGCAGATGTCCATAGCCTCGATAGGGATGTCATTTAACCCACTCAAATGCTTTAATCCCATCCAATAGTTGTATCCACATGATGTATACTTCCATAAAAGTTAATTTAAAAGCATATACTTTCTACCTCTCGACCCGACATTGCTTTGTTGCCAGAAGGCCTGTTAAGTAACCCGACGAAGTTGTCTTAGTATCATGTGTGCATTTACCCGCTGCCAGCGAGCCTGTTCAGTACCCCGACGGGTTTACACATACTTACCACACTTAAGTTTTTCCAACCCTCTTATGCCACTTTTAAATAATAATACAATTATAGATTTAATGATGACAAAGAGAGTGGGGTGATACTGGAGGTTAATTGCAATACAGGTGAACAATTGATCCTTTTTTTTTTATTTTCTTTCAAAAGTGGAAGTTTTATCATGGTTTAGAGATTTTAGATTTATGAAGAAATCATCTAGAGAATAGGGAAGCACTTAAAAGTGATATTTTAAGAACAAGGATGGTGTAAAAAGTCTAAGGATAATCGTAATTCCCAAATATCTCGACACAGATAACATTTCACATCAAGAAATTACATTAGAAGACAATGAAAACAATAATGCATAGTCTACACAGGATGAAAGCCAAAGAGTAAACTGATTTCTCATATAGTTTCAAAAAAACATGTTCATCATATGGTCCAGGAAGAAGTTTTTGGATAATAGACCCTTAAAAATTGAAACAGTTAATACATAAATGATAACAATTAACCATGTATTGATAAAACAGACTAAAGCTAATTTAAATCAATGCATAATCAATTACTCAAAGAATATGAAGATATTATAATGAAAATAAAACCATTTTAATCACAAGTCAAAAACCATTAAACAATCTCGAATTTCATATTCTTCTTCAAAAATACTCATCCATTCTCCCAAAATTCCAGCCATCTATTAATTTGAAAAAAAAAAGTTTACAAAATAAATAATATACAAAAAAGAAAGGATCAAAATCCTCCTCTGAATTTCTTGGGTCCCTTTGGCTCTGAACTTTCTCATATATTTGTACAATGAATGAACAGTCTGGGTGTCACTAATAGTTTCCGCCACCTGAAATTTTCCTCGTAAAGAGACACAAATATCTCTCACATCCTGCATTTGTTTGGGAAAATTCTTGTGAGTAAGCTAAACGGGTCCATTATGGAGATGGGTTTTCAGCCTCTTTCGATTCCTCACGGTTTGGCTGCAATCAATCCCGCAAAATTGTCTATATGTTCTTGAACGCATTTCCAAATCTTATTTGTTGTTGCTCATAAATTATTTGCAACAATACAATACTATTTTTGGATTAATTATCTTGAATGTATTTAGATAATAAAATCAAGCCATGATGAGATCCGTACCAAATAAATGATAATAGAAACTTGTAAAA
>JASDQU010736646.1:192013-230269 GCA_032191745.1 Picea mariana | reverse complement strand
CAAACCTTTTCATATCAAAAATCCCTGATCTGTGCAAAAAATTATTCGAATTCTGGAAAAACAGACTTTCGGTGGTTGACTGGAACATTTCCTAGGTAATTTAACCACCGAAAGTCAGAATTTTCAGAAAAAACTGCCTTTGGGAAAAATCAATTTTCTCAGCCATGGAATATCCATTTCGCACGTTCCAATAGTCGATCGACATATACAGATCGTAGGATTTCCAATGGTACAATCCGATTTGGATTTGGAACTAGGGAAAATAGTCAAAATTTCCCTACAAGATTAGGCATATTTCCTTCAAAAATGCTGGTGCGTTTTTGAGAGTTAACATGATCCATACTCCTCCTCTGTGATCCTTTTTATATATTTTTCTTATTCATTAGTTTCAAAAAACCTCATAGAATTATTTTTATTAAATTTAATTAGGAAAAACCTCCCGTGTACACATGTCGCCCGATCCCCTAGTTGCACCAGAAAATCAATTTATTAATTAATTAAATTTCTCTATCTCACTAACCCACCTAAAAGTGTTCCTAAAAATGCACCTTGGTGTCCCATTATTCCATTTCAATTCTTAAATGACTTACGCCTTAATTAAATCCTAGTTGAGTTTATAAATAGAAAGTTACAAAGGCTAGATTCCTTACTATGTTAGACATTCCCCTTTTTCTTTAAGTTTCTCCTTTTCTTTAAGTTTCCCATTTTGTTTAAGTTTCCCCCTCATTCTTTTAAACCAAAATCAGAATTATCAAGTTTAGAAAAAAGCAACCACTTACCCTTTTAATAAATTTAATCCTCCATTTTAATTTTTACTTTAATAATTAAAGTTTGAATTTCTTACCCCCCTTCTTTTTACACATCTACTTAGTTTTTCTTTGTTCAGATGTTCCGCTTAGATCAAGGTTTTAATTTCACTAGGTTGAGCAATAGCTTTTTAGGAAACAAATAGTTTTTCAACTTTACTTATCAGATTATTCCTTTTGAGGCCAACCATGTCCTAAGGAGTCATATTTTTCTAAGCACTAGGTTTATTAACTTACCATAGTTAAAATCACTACTTTCCCTTCACGATGCAGTACGTGCTCCAAGGGTACCACTCACCTCTTTCCATTTTATTTGTGTGACATGCCATTCAAGATGCACTACGTGCTCCAAGGGTGTCACTCGCCTCTTGACTGAATTTGGTAGATGTCAAATCCATGGAGTCAATACTCCGTCAGGTGATCTTGTGGGAGACTAAGGGCCTCTAAGGAATAAGGACCCTCCCTTATTGCACGCCCCTTAGAATCATTGCAAGTGACTGTCATAGTCTTGTCGAACTAGGTAATCGTTATCCTACAGTTGGAGCCATGACAAGAGTGTTAGTAGGCTGTGGTAGGGATGCTACCATAACTCTCCCTCAATGTCTCTGGTTGTCGTGCGTGACCACTTTACTCCAAATGTGATTATGGTCGAAAAACTATTGTCATACTAAATCCATCAACGAAACATGTCATTGATAACAATCAACATCACAATATCTAATCATATGTACATATGTCACATCAACATCATTCAAACCCTAACAGTCCACTCCCTAACTCAATCTGGAGTCCAAGGAGTTTCATCGATCCCTCAAAATCCTCTAACGTCCAGAGTCCTGCACACTCAAGAGAACCCATTCAATAGCACCTTTCGATGTAAATACAACAAAAATAACATATCATCAAATCCACAATATCTCATAGTCATAATCAAAACAACCAATAGTATAATGACCCGGATCACTTGCACACAAGTGTCCTCAAAGAATAAGTCTTCTTAGTGTGCGTAAGAGCGGGATGTTACATACACCCCCTCTTTTTTTAAACTTCTTCCTAAAGTTTCAAAGTATGTAAGTGCCTAAATAAAGTGTATCACAGTATCATATGTCTAGATATCAAATAAAAATGGAAACAATTGATGCATATCATATGCACCCTCCCAGGTCGTCGAGTGTGGACTATAGTTGTCCCACTAGACCTTGACCTGTTCTATTGTTTGACACCATCGATGTCAAATGCGATGGTCTAGGATGCAGATTGGCTGCACCGTGAGAGAACCCTCGTTAAATACCTATAAGGAACTCATGTCAATAACATGTGTAGGATCACTAACATAATGTCTCAAAATAGATAAGCGAAAAACATCATGCATACGCCTCAAAGAATCAAGCAAGGTCAGTCGATAGGCCACGGGCCCCTTCCTTTCCACAATCTCAAAGGGTCCCATGAACCTAGGAGAGAGTTTAACACCCTTTCAGAACTTGATCGGACTCTTATGCAGTTTCACCCATAATAAGACTTGATCACCAACTTCATAACTACGGTCGATACGATGCGCATCAGCATAACACTTCTATGGATCCTGTGCTTCCTTGATCCTTTGTCTTATTGTTTTCATTTGATATTCCATTTCTTGGATCGCTTCTGGTCCTACTAGGACCCTATCCTCAATTCCATCCCAACTCAAAGGCGTCTGACACAGTTTCCCGTAAAGAAACTCGAAAGGCATCATCTTAATGGTGCTTTGCTAACTGTTGTTATATGAAAATTCTACCAGTGGAAATAATTCTTACCAATGCTTCTGTTGGTCCATTATATACATACGCAATATATCCTCCAAGATTTGGTTTTTTCGTTTGGTCTTCCCATCTATCTCCGGGTGATACGCAGTACTGACGTTCAGTTAGGTTCCCAAGGCTTCTTGGAAACTAGTCTAAAATCGTCTGGTAAACATTGATCCTCTATCAGATATAATTCTCTTAGGCACGCCATACAGCCTCACAATATCATTGATGAAAAATCTAGCTATGTCAGGTGCCTGATACATCGTACACACATGAACAAAATGAGCACTCTTTGTCAGAGTGTCGACTACCAAAAAAATTGAGTCGTGTCTCCTTGCCGTCAGTGGCAATCCAATGATGAAATCCATCGAAATGACCTCCCATTTCAATTTTCAAATAGCATGTCTCTATAGTAATCCCACTGGATGTCTATGTTCAGCCTTCACCTGCTAACATTCTAGACATTTTTCCACGTAGTTGACTATGTCTGCCTTCATTCCTTTCCATACGAATAAGGGTTTAATGTCTTCCCTCATCTTTGTGACTTTAGGATGAGCCATGTACACTACTCTATGAGACTCGTTTAGGATCAAACTCCTCAACTCATGATTGGGCAGGTACGTAAATTAGATTTTTAAATCTCAAAAATTTGTCATTGTCCACCGTAAATCCCTCAAATTTTGGTACCATCATTGTGCTTTTTCCAATAAAATCCTTCACCTCTTTGTACCAACCATCGTCATGCTGTAAATTTATAATATTTTCATGTAGATTCATCTAAAGAGGCATCACTAAAAATATGCATGGTATCCGACTCAATGTATCTGCCACTCTGTTCACTATTTCTTTTATGTAGGTAATCTCAAAATCGTACTCACTAAGCAATTTTGATCAACGTTGTTGTCGCACGTTCAAATCGCTTTGCATAAAGATGTGTTGTAGACAACAGTGGTCCATTTTTAGTTTAAATCTTCATCGAATAAGGTAGTGTCTCCAAAATCTCAAGTAATAAACAATGGATAGCAACTCCAAATCATGAATCACATATCTCTCCTCATTCCTTCTCAACTTTCTCGAGATGTAAGCGATCACTCGACTATATTGCATCAAGACTCCGCCTAAGCCTTCCTTGGATGTGTCAATGCATAATAAGAATTCCATGTCCATGTCAAGTAGCTTTATTATTGGTGTTGTCGTCAACATCTCCTTGAACCTTTGAAATGCCTCCATGCATTTCTCGGTCCAAGCAAACTTCTCGTCCTTCTTATACAATTCTGTGATCTTATTTTCTATCTTTGAAAAACCCTCGACGAACTGTCGATAGTATCCCACTAAACCCATGAAGCTACACACTTCTGGGACATTTTTTAGGACAAGCCATTCTATAATATCCTCAAACTTTGTAGGATCCATAGTGATACCTTCGTCAGAGATGACATGCCCTAAGTAGTGAATATTCGATTGATAAAACGAGCATTTTGATAGTTTCCCAAACAATTTGTTCTCTCGTAGACACCATAGAACCACACACAAGTTCTCATCATGCTCCTCCATCATCCGAGAATATATCAAAATATCATCAATGAATACTTAGACGAACTTGTCCAAGTATTCGCAGAACACCATGTTCATTAAGCTCATAAATACCCCAGGGGTGTTTGTCAGTCCAAAAGGTAAAAAAATAAAATCGTAATGTCCAAAAATCGTCTTAAAGGCAATCTTAGGGATGTCATCCTCCTTGATCTGTAACTGGTGGTACCCCGATCTCAAGTCGATCTTTGAAAACAATGTCATTCCCTTCATCTGATCAAAAAAATCATCAATCCTTGGCAACAAATATTGATTCTTGATCATTGCCCTATTCAATTGATGATAGTCAATGCAGAGTCTCCATGACCCATCCTTCTTCTGTATGAAAATAACAGGTTCACCCCATGGTGACACACTTGGACGTATAAGTCCTAGGTCCAACAAATCCTTTAGTTTCATTTTCTACTCTTGTAACTCAGGGATCGACATCTAATAAGGCGTTCTCACTATCAGTTCAGTTCCTGGTTTTAGGTCGATGGTAAATTCCAATTTCCTCTCCCGAGACATCCCAGATAACTCCTCAGGGAAGACCTCCACAAACTCTCGCACCACTGAAAGGTTTTCTATAACTTCTGCTACGCCCTTCTCATTTAACACAAAGATCGCATATAGCTTACATCCCTTGCACATGCTCTTCCATAGTTGCAAGGAAGAGATGAACCTTAGGAAAACTCCCTAGTTCCGACCTACAATCACGTGTCTCTGTCCCTCATCATCGACCAAGCTCAATTGTTTCTTCTTACAGTTGCATATCACATCAAGTGATTCCAACCAGTCCATACCAATCACAACATCATAAGACCCTAAGGTTGTGACTTATAGGTTGGCCCTAGTGAAAAACTCTCCCAGGTTAAGGCTACAACCTGTAACTTTCCCTCCAACCTTCTGTTTGGTTCCCGAACCCATTTATACAAAGCTAAACTCGTCATGTTCGACTACCTTTACCTTAATTATTTTTAGTGCTACACTAGAAATAAAACTCTTTGTAGCACCTAGATCTATCAAAATAGTAAGTGTCTGGTCAACGATGGTACCTGATGTCTCGAGCATAGTCGAATGGTTCTCTGCCTAGTGGTTATTCACCGCTGCATGAATCCAATGGGCCTTGCCCAAATCTCGCATGGTAGTGGTTCCAGCTGATACAGATGCTCTAGTCCTCTCCACTAGGTAGTCACGCTGGTAATGTGGCTCCCCACATGTCCAGCACCCTTTCGTTGGTCCAGTACTCTTGGTACCCGAAGTAGAAGCTAACGACCCACTGGCCTGGAACCCCAGTGTGTTATGTTGAACATGACCAAACTATTTTTGTTGCAGTCGGCGCTATTGCTGGTGTTGTGGTTCTCTGTAAGGAGTCCTCTATTATGGTGTCGGTCGTCGGGGCGTAGTGTATGTGGATCATCTCTGAGTGCCTCGAAATCATGGTGAATGTCTAGCTAATGTTTGATGATGCACTGCAACATCTGACACCTATCTCACTAGAGTCCCGCTCTGACCCGCACTGATAAGCTCCTCCTCTGCTATGAGGGCCTTCTGAACAACATCATGCAAGGTATGAGGCATCAAAATCCTCACTTTTTCACGAATGTTGAAATTAAGGCCAAATACGAACTTGTTGACCTTAAGTTTCTCAGGATTTAGGTGCAGATCATACTGAATCATATCCATGAAGCGGGCCTCGTACTCGAGAACTGTACGACCTCCCTATCGCAAGGAATTGAACTCGTTGAGCTGTCTCTCGATGAATTCCTTAGATAGATACCTCTCCCGAAACGTTCCTCGAATAGTTCACATGACATGTCTTCGACGACCATGTTTAATTGTGGTAGGACTGTCTTCCACCATAGAAGAGAACTCCCATTCATTTGAAGTAAATCCATGTGGAATTTCACGTTGGAGGTGTAATCACGAAGTGCAAATCACATCTCTATGTTCTCCAACCATGACTCGGTGGCTGAGCCGTCGTGGGCACCCGAGAACTCAAGAAATTTGATCTTCTTGAGTTCTTTGTGTACACTACTACTACCAGCTAGAGCATGTTGTGAACCCTCATTGGGCACAGATGCTCTACCCTCATATCTGTCCAAGCGATTGATCAATGCCTCTAACATCCTATGAAAGTATCTCATCATACCTACCACATCTCCTACAACACCTTAGTGCTCCTGCTGAGTGGTTGGTTCTTCTTTATGGGTCTTAGAACCCTCTATGATGGGTACTATCGGAGGTGTCTCACCTCTTCCTTTGACACCACATTGTCTACCCCCCATGTGTCCTCTAACCATGATTACTTCCATGCATAATCTCAAAATTCAAGTAGCGATACAATTTGATCATTTAGTTAACCCATTGGAAGGTGTAACAATCCAATGTCGCAGGGTTGAACCCACTCTGATACCACATGTAACAACCCCTCTATTACCACTTAAATGTAAGTGAGTACAATAGTGGATATATTTTTTTTAAAGAGAATACCAAGGACAAAATTTAATCGAAACTAACATACTTCATTTTTTACAATTTCATTTTTGAATTACATCCTACACTGCAAGTTTCATTATACAACATTAATGCTTCTAATAGAATAAATCAAAACATAATAAATCTAGGATATCTACCCATCCAACCTACATGCAAGGTTAGGAACTCCAAGACACATAATCAATGCTCAAGTCCAGGATTCATCCGATGGATCTTCACCATTTAAGGTCTCAGGACTAGTGATTGTTTTGAAGAACAAGGAAGTATCTAATTCCCATAGTTTAAATCTATTCTAAATTTCAACTATAATTACCAACATTCTTAATTACAATTTCTTCAAGAACAAAGCAAATATGGTAACGTGGTTACCACTTACATCACGTAATTGCATGCTATTGCAATAAATCATTATCTTACTATTTAAGGAATAGGAAGAAATTCAACAATATCAAAACATAAGATTAAACATTAATAACTAGAAACCCTTAAGTAGGTAATCTATCAAATGACATTTTCAATTTTACTCAGGTTTTCTTAAAAAGAGAAGAGAAAATCTCTCATCCCTCAGAGAAGACTGTAATATTTCTTTGAACTTTCTTAGTAAAGAATACTGTGATGATGAAAAAAATTGTCTGGGTGATATCTGTTTCTGAGAACGAATTTAAAATTCATGTTTCAAGTTCCTAAGTTTCTCTTCTCGGAGTCACAATGCAAAGTGTGAATCGTGTCAACATAAGGAGTGTGCAGACAAAACTTTTGGAAGTCCAAGTTCAGGAGGAAATAATGAAAGGTGCATACAGAAACCAATGAGGATGTGCAGAGGCCTTGATATTCTGAATTACAAAAGCTTAGGAGAGACAATGAAAAACTACACAGAGAAGGCATAAGAGGTGCACAAGAAACCATTTCAGTCTAGAGTTTAGGATTGTAGCACAAGAAAGCATCGGAGTTCACATCAACAAGTGGTGAAGTTTACAAGGTAAAATGCGTGAAAAGTTCCAAGTGGGAAATCAAGAGTGTGAAATACCTTGATAAGAATTAATGGACGATATCTAATTGTGAGGAGTTTAAATCCCCACAACCTTCTGATCATACTAGATTAATGCACTCGTTAAACCTTGAGTGCTTTGGACTTTTTTATTTCGGTGGTTTGGAATAGTTAAATTTGTTGGGGTGTAGATCTCCAAAGCTCCAAACCCTGGAATTAATACCAGTCGTAGATCGTTGGATAAGGGTGAGTCGTATATCTTGGAATTATTTGAGATTCAGTACTGCAACTAATTTTAGATGTAAATACTAAGAATTAAGGAAACCCTGAAGTTACAAACTCCTGAAGTTACGAACTCCTGAAGTGAAGGAAATTCATACATCTAGTGCTCTAATGAGAGTCATTATATCTATGAGACTTTGTCTTTTGGTGGTTCGGTAATTCGGTACTGCGACAAAATTGAGTTGTTGATGCAAAAGGGTGAGTGACTCCTTGAGACCCAAATTTTGGAGTTGACGTCAATTGTTGGTAAAAGGGGGGTGTAAGACGTTATATCCCCAAGCCCTTCGATGACTCGACAATCCAGGTAGAACAATTTAAACTTGTGAAAGAGGAGAAAAACCCCAAAGTTCCAAAGTCTTAGAGTAAAGGATAGTCGTGGATCAAGTGATCTAACAAGGATAGATCTCCTAGTATTCATCCTATGAAAGTTTGTTAGTTCGGTACTCTGATGAAAAAGAGTCATAGATGTAAAAGGCTAAGGAAATCTTAGAGTTTCGAAGTCTGAAATAAATCATGAATGTTGATGACGGTTAAACAAGGACAGTCAGATCTGAGGGTTTCAGCCTTCTCTAGTTCGGGGGTAAGGTGTGTTGAAGTCACAATAGCTTCTGAAGCTCGTAGTTTCATAGTATAATCTCCACCGTAGGTTCTCATGTGAGGATAATCCCTACCAACCATCTGATTAAGTTCATAACCATTGATGAAGGTAAGTGGAAGGATAGAGTTAACCTACATCCGTCGATCAACCTCGCTTATGATCAAATTTAGCCGATAACACTCCGAGTCGACATGAATGTTGATGTTGAAGAAACCTCCAGAGCGTCGAAGACCCAAAGATCCTAATAGAATTTTTAGGACCAATGCAAGGTTCTAGCACATGGTCACATGCATAACTTGTTAAGGAAGAAGGGGCTAATTCCCAGGTTTAAAAGAAAGTCAAAACTTTTGAAAACCTTCAACAGACATTCCACGATTCCGAAAATTTTGAGGTTTTAAGAGAAAAATACTGAGACTTCATGCTACTAGTAAATTTGGATTTATCAATTAATTCAACAGAGAATACAAGATAAAATTCGGATTTAAGCAAAAGTTTCAGTGGAGGCCCAATACAGAAGAAGTTGAAATGAAAAAAATTTCAACATAGATTTTCATAATACAAAATTCAATTAGAAAATATAATTCAACAGATATCCCACAATATGGGTTAATTTAGGATTCAAAACAGATTTCAACAAAGAACTCACGAATACAAATTCAGAGTTAATTCCATATTTTACCTGCGAACAAAACATTGTTAATTTCATTAAATAATCTCAACTAAAAACTTCGATCACACGAACTTCAAGTATGGATGAAAATACTCATTTTAAAACATAGAACATACACAATATAAATTTGAATTTTTACAAAGAGGATCAAGCCACTCAAATTTAGAATTCATAAAATGCTTGAATTTGTAGCAAAAATTGGAAATGATAAACACCATAGAAATTATTTGTTGGGCAATAATTTTAACAAATTGGTATTTAGTCCTTCTTGTGATTCTATAGTGGCCATATCAATCTAACAAACTAATATACTTGAACTAAAAAGTAAATTCAAAATATAAAAATACTGGGACCAATGAAGATGTAAGTTGAAGGCGTTCTTCAACAGATTTTTCTCCTTACTTTCCCTTTATAATCACAAATACTTAACTGATACCTCCCAACCAATGCTAGGGGTAATCCTCTTCCCCCTTATTCCCCCGAGCCACAAAGGGGCCAAACACATAAATCAAAACACAATATCTTCCAAGCTATCCTCGCAAGGAAGAGCTTCCACTCTTTTCACAAGCCTAGAGTCCCAACTCTCACAAGTAAAACAGACTCAATCGAAAATTCGACAGCATAACAGTGTTCCAAAAAGCTATATCCTTTTCCCTTCTACATCATTTGCTTTATAGCAATTTTTCTCACTGACACCTCTCTTCATGAATAATAATTACATTTCTAATACTTTAATTAAATGATTTTTCACCCACTAGATGTGTCACACTCTCCCGAGGTTGCACAAGTAATTTCTCTCTTTATTTTTATTTAAGATCCATTTTCCCTCACAATCCCCAATGTGTTCCTATTTTTCCTCTTAGTTGTCTCTTAGTTCCCCAATCCTTTAATTAGTGGGTTTCTCCTAACTAGATTTTAGTTAGAATTGGACAAGGACTCTTCCTCTAGTTAGACTTAGTGTAGTTTGACTCTATATACTATCCCATGAGAATTCTTATTCTCTCATATTCTTATTTCTTCTATTTTAAAAATCAATTATATTAATTTCATTCACAAAAGTGTATTTCATCCAACCCTTAGATATTAATCCCCTCTTTTGTGGAGTTTGATTATTCTCCAGTCTTTTAACTTATGTCATAATTGATTTTTTCCTTTATTTAAATTTAGACTTAGACTTAGTCTTAGAATTTTGTTAGAATTTTTAATCAATAATTTACTCTTTCATTAATTATTTTATTCTAACAAGGTTTAATCATCCCAATGCTTTCTAGGCCACCTATTTTTATTGACTCAAGTTTCAACTATGCAGCGTGCCCTTCAAGACCCACATTCATGCTCCAAGGGTGCCACTCACATTTGACATGTTTTGGATGTTTTTCTGACCCTTTTGATTCAAAAATATATTTGATAAAACTTGTGAGAGACTAATGGATTCTAAGGAATAAATACTCCTCCTTATTTTGTATCCCTTAGCAATCTTCATGAGCGATTGTCTCAGTATGCCCTCACGACATCGTGCACCACCCAAACTAGGTAATCATTAACCTAGAGTTCTCACCACGACGAGAGTGTTGGTAGGATGTGATAGGGACACTACCACACCTCTCCCTCAATGTCTGGTTTCTGTGCATCATCCCTTTACTCCTTATGTGAGTCAGATTAGCAAGCATGGTCAAGCCTACATCTAGTTGGAAAAATAATATCAATAATCCATATACATAAATCATGCTGAAATCATACATCACATGTGCGTAAAATGAAATACTCAAATAAATACAATCCACTCCCTGACTCAATCCAGAGTCCTAGGGAGTCCATCGATGCCATCGACATCCATAACCTATCATGCTTCCTACACACTCAGGAAAACTCGTCAATAACATCTGCCAATATATATACATCAAAAAAATAATAAGTCACATCACATCATCATCATCATATATATAAATCATAAGAGGAACATAATCATAATATACCATAACCGGATCACTTGTACGCAAGTGTCCTCAAAGAATAAGTCAGTAAAAGCATGCTCTAGAGAGGGATGTTACAATCTCAACCATCATTTTTTTATACTCTCCCAGCTCCATCAGTCTCCATTAAAATGTGAATGTTGACCTTATAGGTCAATTCTAGCTCTGCAATTTAGTTGATTGATCCCATTAAACATATAAGGTAGATCTGAGGAAATTATACCTCAAATATTTCTCATGAATTTGGGGATTTTTATCTAGTTATCATTGTTTACCCCAAAATTTGTCACAGATTGAAATTTGTGACAACAAACTTACCCAAATTCGCACTGGTTCTTGGACCATATGGTGCGAGTGTTGAAGTTAATCTCTGATACCACCCTATAATCTACTGAACCCACAATGGGGTCATGTCACTTGCTAAAATGATCCAGACAAAATTTCTGGTACCAATTCTAAATGTTGAAATAACATACACATCATGAAATTCACACTTAGACAATTGATCATGCTTATTTAAAAAATAAATGAAATTCCTTAACTTTGCAGTGTAACAAATAAATTCATACAAAATTATTCAACCACTTAAATAGATATTTGAATGTACACCATTCTTCTCACAACAAGAAACAATAACCAAATATATCTTAGAATAATATGATCAACAACTACATCAAAATTATACATGAATAAACACAACAAATAAGAACACTTATCTTACAAAATGTGCAACTTGTTGTAGAGGAGTGACATTCCTCCCAATCGTACACTTGTTTTTCTATATCTCAAAAAAAAGAGACACTTAGTTGAGGATATGAATCCATAAGAGACAGTGTTCCCAAAGGATGGCTAATGTATCCCTCTCAACATTCAAATTTCACAGCAAATTCCAGTCCACCAGCTCTCTTCCTCGACCTGCATAACCCAAGGGAAAGAATTCTCCTTCACTGGTTACAGTCCCTCATCCATTTCCACTCTCATTCAGGGCTTCCAACATAGTTTGGACAAGAAATATACTTGTTGGGAACTTAGGAATTATACAACTTCCAACATGAATTCGCCCAACCACAAAACGTGTGCTTCCCTTCATGAATTTTGAACAACATGTTACTCCCAGGTGCATATCATCTTTCTCCATGAAAATTCATCTCCAAAAAGATGTTAAAATTTACCACAACAATTACCTTTAAGCTTCAACACTCATAACTTATTTGTTGGCCAGAAAACACCATGTAAAAATTGCTCTCTATGCAAAAACGCGAATCTCTAATTTTGGTCCCTTCCCCATATGAAATTCTCCTCTTTCTCTTACTTTGTTGACTTGCACTCTTCTCCAAGATAATTTTACTCATCCCCCATGCTCCCAATAAATATGGGATGCAACTCACACACCCACCCTCTTACATGAATTCAATTATTGGGCTCTAAAACACTCAACAGATAATGGAAGGTTCATGGTAAAGATAATCTAGAAACAAATGGTTTTGGGGTTTGATAATTCAGGGTACTAAGTGTATTTACAAGGTATAATGAGATGGAAAGTCAAGATGAACACAAATATGGAAGTGATATTTAGAAAGAAAATTCCTTGCAAGACACGTGAAGAATAAAATGGTTCTATTTTTGACATCATATGCAAAATAGATGGAACCTAAAAGGAAGTATCGCAATTGTACAAGGCAGTATATCAATCTTGTATAGTTGTTTGAGGAATCAAATAGTTACATATAGAAGTGCATGGCTGAAAAATAAGTATTGAAAGGTTGGAAAAGGACTCAGAATAGTAGAGCTAAATTAGTATTCATATACTACATATTCTAAAGTGTTTGTAAAGTATAATCATCAAAGGCTCTCACATAAAGAATGAATCCAATAGGTAAGGAATGTCATAGCATGCATAGGGAGTTAAGAACAAATCATTAACCCTGAAGGTAGAAATGTAGTGAAAGATACAAATATTCTAGCAAGAGAAGAGAAAGGATATCATGATATGAGGCATGATTGATGGAGTGGAGAAGTCATCTATGTGTGCAAGCATAGGAATGCAAGAAAACGTATTTCTTAATATATGACTTAGCTACTTGTGTCCAAAAGTATTTAGTGCAATAAAGTTGTATCTACTATCATAATGCGCAGTGGAAGGAGGGTATAGGTGCAAATGGAGGAGTGTAGCATTTCATTTGGAGAAAAGTGGTCTTGAGTGGCCAAGTAGTGCTTCACAATGAATCATTCAATGAAGTCTAGTGAGGTACTTTAAAATTGAGGAAAGTCGTAGATAGAAAAGGATATTGAAAAATATGACATAAAAGAAACATTTCAGAATGTTGAAATGTATATCAATGAGAATGGTATTTCAAGATTGGCTTGATCAAAGAAATAGGGAGTGGTTAATTAGAGTGTAGTGTTAGTATTCAACTAAAGTAGTTCATGTTATGACACTATGCATATTGATAATTTATAATTTTATTGAAAAAATGTTGGGACTAGATTCTCTGCAGAATGGAAGTAGTTGTGAGATGGAAACACTAGTGAATCTAGTGGATGTAATTGCAAGATAGCCAAGGGGGGCTCAGATAGAAGGTTTGGAATATGGAATAGTGGTGCACACTTGTGAAAAATGGGAGAGAACATGACAATAAGGATCTACAATAATTCAATGACAACCATGTACAACAACAACATAAATATATAAATAAATTGAAATAAATATGCACGAGAGTGCATGATAGAAGTGATGCATGATGCACACAATAAATATATAATGCATATGCATGAAGTTGGCATGACAAGATTTAATTCTTAATGCATATCGATGTGCATTTTTGCATATAGACATGCTTCAAAATGCATGTGGCGTGCTTGTAGATTGAGAGTAGTCTACTATTATATATATATATATATATCATGTTCTGATATTTGAATATCACTAATGATGGATTGGGTATCTAAGAAATTCCTATAGCATGGAATAAGATTATTTGGATGATATAACTATACATAAATAGCCATCTGTATGAAGAAAANAAGATTTAATTCTTAATGCATATCGATGTGCATTTTTGCATATAGACATGCTTCAAAATGCATGTGGCGTGCTTGTAGATTGAGAGTAGTCTACTATTATATATATATATATATATATATATATATATATATATAAATCATGTTCTGATATTTGAATATCACTAATGATGGATTGGGTATCTAAGAAATTCCTATAGCATGGAATAAGATTATTTGGATGATATAACTATACATAAATAGCCATCTGTATGAAGAAAAATGAGGATGGTAAAATGTTGATCAAGGGTTGGTAAAGGGAGCTTGGGAATTTCTAAAAAGTACCTAATGATCAGGTAGTATTGATTAATGTAATGATATCCATGAAAGTATGCATATGGGGTTTTTATTATGCATATATGATTAAGATAATTGAGTTACCAGAATTTCCTCAACTAGATTTTCAATATTTAAAATTGATGTAAAGGTAGAGGGCCTTGGGTATACAAAAGTTATTGATGCCTAAATGCATTTATATGTGAATTTAATTGTGTATTATGTTATATTGGTTATATGTTCTTAACCATGTCAATTCAGGAGACAATACTCCTATTGTAGCAATAAATTCCAATAGATATGGCCATGCATGAGGCCATGATGAGGTTGGACATGGAAAGTAGATAGAGTTGTCCAAGTGCATAACAATTCTCCCCTTTATAACTAATGTTTGGACTACAACCTCTTTACCGACATGAGAGAGCACTAAGAAAATTATATTACTAGTGGTTTGTATGGATTTAAGAGGAAGGTATCTGAATGATTAGATAGATAGATGTGGAAGCATTTGAATAGTGTGTTGAGGCATTGGCTAGACTTTCCAACTCACTATGGTAGAATACATGAGATAGATATATTGTATTCCAAAGTTAATCCAAGGATGCATTGTGTAAATGTGGCTATGGATATTGACACATTGGTTTTATTTGTTGGTAAAATTTGATTGAATTATGAAAATCATGGTATGTTTGTAATGCATTAACAATGAATTATAGTTTCATTCTAGATAATATAATTGATGGTTGAGTTCCATTTTTAATGTGAATAATGGGTGTAAATGATTGAATTTTTGGTAAGATACAATTATGAGATCACTTCATGGATTGTTATAAATGTGCATGAATGCTAACAATTTTCTTGGATGAGTGGAAATGAAGAAAATTGTAGGTAGACTGGTCCTAGATATGGAAATGGTGTAAGTCCATTAAGAATAACGATGCTTGTAGATGCAAGAGACAAACACCATGAGGAGAAATGTCATTACTGAGAAATTTTAATTTCCTGTATAAACAAATGTAAGAAATTAATAATTGAAAATTGTTATGATATGCTAATAATTTATTTGGATGCATGGAAATTGAGAAAATTGCAGGAAGAATGGTCTTGGAAATGGAAGGGATGCAAGCCCGTAAGGAAGTCTGATATCTACAACTGAAAGAGCCAAACATAATGAGTAGAAAAATCATTCTTGGAATATTTTATTTTCTTGAATAAAACATAGTTGAAAATTGATAATTTAAAATTGTATCATGATGTGTCATATTGACTATATGCATATGATGTAGATGGGATGATCGCCAGAAGTTATAGATTTCTAGTGGAATTCTAGAAATGAGTTGACATTCTTCTACACAAGAACACCTTGGAAAATGATGAAATCTCTAAGGAACTATATAACAAGGAAAGGGATGGTTGAGCCTAAACACGAAGTAAATAAAGGAAGAAAAAATCCAAAAGAGAACAGAAGAGAAGAAGTAAGTTGTCAATATTGCAGAAGAACCAGGTTGTCAATCCTAAAGAGTGAACTCATGTATGAGTTCCACTACAATAATAAGGTTTTTATTGGTTATTTTTCCGCGTAGCTCTTCCTAGAAACGAGTTCTCTTGAGATGTCAATAATGATATTCTTGATCACATGTGTGAGAGACCCTATTAAGATGGTGTAGCCTGATGAACTGGGAGTAGTGAAGGGGGAAAATTAGGAATGGTAAATCTTGATGGAGTGAGGACAGTGAAGGAGTACATTCCTTGGGTTGGGAAGGTGTGTGGAAGAGAGCTGGTGGAAATCAAGATAGTTGTGCGAGAATATTAGTGGGTTATGTATCTATGTTTTGAGGCTAAAGAGCCTTACATTTATGGTTTTTGGGGCCAAAGAATGGATGTATTTTTGGCTTTGGGAGACAGAGCACCTATACATTTTTTTTTATGTTGGAATATCTATGCAATATTGGGATGGAGATTCTATATGTTGATTAATGGATGGAGGGTATCATTGTAAACTGAATGTGCACCCAATGGCGTTGTGCAATGAGGACAATGCAAAAGAATAAGGGGATGGGGATATAACATCCTCAATCCTAATCCCCACACATGATAATGTAATTGTATAAATGTCATTTTGGTTGGTGAGTTGATATGTTTGGGACAAAAAACCCATATCAATTAATATGGTCGAGGACGAAATTGTGTATTATGAAAATATAAATGATTAATAAAAATGATAATCCTTAGCTGTGATATGAGAGAGATGAAAATGATGGGTCTATGATTCCATGGGAGAGAGGGGTCCAAGGGTGGAAATATTCAAGGGTATTAATCCAATCCACATTCCTAAAATAATTATCATCATTTATAACCTTCTATTTATTGTTGAGTGTTCTAAAAGCCAATCATTAAACTAATGTAAGAGGATGGGTTTGAGGAGTCACATCCCATAGTAGTTAGTGTTATCACATAGAATTGTTGGGGTCAAAAGGAATTATTTTGATTTTGTTTGGTAGTCACACCAATGATCCTTACATCATTACAATGACATGTCACCTCTCAGTTGTACAAAATGTTCTCGTTGTCATCATCCATCTAYTTAAATGTCAAGTTAAAGACAGTTGTATGTGCTTCCAACTCACTAGGAGAGTTTTCATTGTACTCATAAGTGCCTCACACATTCAATTGTTATCATTGCAGTTAAAGAATCATGACAAAGAAGATTTTATTCTTTTCAGAGCTTGTATTTTAAACAAATTCTCCGGGATTATGTCATAAAAGTTTATAACAACTTCCTCCAAGTGTGCAATTTGTGTTTGAGCTAGGCGCTATGAACTGGCTGAAGAGGATAGTGTTGGAGGTTGAATAGTTTGCAGACATGTGTGTTCATGTCCCAAATTATATGCATCAAGATTAAGTCTATCGGATACTTCAAAAGGATTATCATTCTATTTGAAGGTTGAGAGGAGGTCCTTTTACAAATATATTTGTTGACGCTCCGTACTTTTTTGCAAACCCTTTGTTCTAGGACTATTGAAAATTTCACCTTTTGCATCTTTTCAAATTCATCCTTAAACGAGTGAATTCTTACCCTTATCAAATTTACAATGTGTGGTTGATAATTTGTTGAAGTAGGCTTAAAGTTGCAAATGTTGTTAATGTTGTTAACCTAATTTTATGAATTTTAAAACCTTTTTGGATGATGGTTATGAGTTGTAAGACATGAATATCAGTTATGGTTCTTTCCTCTAAGTCATAGTGTCGACACTACGAATTGGTAACATATGATAGTTTGCAATAATTAGCACACAACAGATGATGGTTTTTCCCTTACCTTTTGAATTCTCATCTCGGTTCCTCTGAAATTTGGTGTGGAGGGAAAACATGGTGTTTTTGACTTGCTGACAAAAAATCAGCCCGATCCAGTTTGTATTTTTGAAGAAAAGACAAAATCATCACCTACATGAAAGTTTGTAGCACATGCTTCCATAGGCGCTACAAACTCTAACAGTTTGACAAATTCGAGCTATGGGAAGGCTGCCAGTTGTGAAGGAAGGTTTGAATGGTCTCCTAGGAGTTAGTTGTACATGAGGGACATGAGCTCCATCACCATATCAAGTATAATGAATTGTTTCAAAAGTCCTTTATCACAACCCGCAAAATAGGAATTTGTTAGGTTTTTGTTGGAATCTTTTGTAACAAGACTCCAAAATAGAAGAGGATCCTATGTATCTCCTTGGTTTAGAACTCCTTAGGATATATAGAGATCATTCTATATATATGAAATGGATTTTGAGAATGAAAGGGTTGGATTCACGAGGCAAGAGAGGAGAGAGTTGGAGGAGAAGTTTTAGTTGCTCATTTGTAAGCCTAAGGGCTTGTTTGTTATGAAATTTTCTACCATTAAAGATTCATGAGAGTTGTTATTAGATTGTCTTCTGTGTTTTTCCATTTATTCGTTATCTTCTTTCTTGAATATATTGTAGGTTTTGAGGATCATAACTTCCATTGATTCATGGATCCGTGAACATTAGAGGATCTGTTTTAGTTGTCCCATTAAATCATTATTCAATGTTTATGAAAATATTTATCTGTAGCAGAAATGATATATGTGTAATCGATGTTCTTCCGTTTTTAATATTCACTATGCTTCTACTCATCATTATATATGTCTTTTGATCTCCTTTGATCTGTAGGATGTTATGACTCCATGCCCAATAGAATTCCTCTGTATACATTTTACTTCCCTCTCCCATTCTTCCTAGTATTGTCGATCCACCTACTCAAACCAATTTAATCCATTTATATTCTGATGGGTACTAGGCTCACTGTTTCTGTAGTATGGAGTGACTTCTACTACTAATAGTTAGGAACATGGTGATGCAATACACTCATCTTTGGGAAGAGTGAGAGTGAAGCAAGCAAGGGAGAAGAAGGGGAATTTGTATGGTAAAAGGAGGTTAGTTTTACATGCATTTTTTGGGAAGCAAGAGCAGGGATGATTGATGGGTATAGCACCAACCATGTTGTGCTTGAGGAAAGCCATCATCGAGTTATTTTTATGCTGAAAATGTGGCATGTGTGTCTCTAAAATGGGATCTAACCCTGTGGTGAATTTACCTATTGAGGAAATCATTCAAGATCTGCGTTAAGGCTTTGTGAACACTCCTAGAGTAGCTTAGAGTTCCTAGAGTCCTCAATTGAGATATTTTATGGCCAACCGAGTGTAATGGAATCCATGATAGAAGAATGGTACATCATGATGGACTCAGAGTAGTGAAGGGGGTACATTCGTTGGGTTTTGCAAGTTGTGGGGAAGAGAGTTGGTGGATCAAAACTACTATTTGAGTACAACATAGGTTTGGGGTTACTAAATGTAGAGAGTATACAACGAGGATGGCCATATCTTCTTGTGGACTCATATCCTCGGATTTTGGGTGGCCTACTATTGAGAGAAAATGAACCATAACACCTATGGATTGCAGGTTCATGCTTCATATGCACCTAGTTGTTTATATTTATAAGTAGATCAGTTCAATGTTGTTTTAAAAATGATTATTTTGTTGTGTTTATGTTTTATATGAATGTTGTGCATTGATGTTGTGCTTGAACAATTTCATTCACATATTAATATATGGTGTTCGATGCATGCTAAATTATGGACCTATTTCTCCTTGGTTTATTTTATATGTATGCAAAATCTTTAAATTTGTATTTAAGAGGCTAAGTCATTTTTCCAATGATGGGATTCATCTTGGAGGTTGGGTACATTACATGAGATATCAAATAGATTCAATGCGAACCTAGATTGTGCAATATCAATAATTGTTATTTGTGATTTCATGAATTATTCTAAATTTTTAGCCATATTTTGAACACAAATGGTTGAAAAAATATGGCCAAAAAAGGTCGAAATCGATGCTAGTAGTAGAAATGTTATATGATTTGGATTTTATTGGCAATCATAAACAAAATCCAACTATGTAATTTTTGGATAAATTGAAATTATTCATTTCTAAAATCACATTTTTGAATGCATAAATGGATTAAGTATACTAAAAAACCCTTGTTGGTCCTAGATTGCGCAATCTCAATAATTGTTATTTGTAATTCCAATGATTCTTCTCGATTTTTATCTTGATTTTGGTTAAAAAATGGTAGAAAAAATATGGCCAAAAAATATTTATGATCATAGCACACTTAAACTATGCTTTTAAAATTTAAGAATTCTAAACCTTATATGATTTGTACCTTTTGTGGAAATAATCACCAAAATGCAATGATAAGAATTTTGATCAAATTACAATTTTTCATTTTTAAAATTGCATTTTCAAATGCATACGCGGATTCATCATTCTCAAAAACCCCTATTCAACTTGGGTTGTGCAATGTCAACAATTTTTATCTACAATTCAAACATTCTTCTAAATTTTTAGCAAAATTTTGAGGAAAATAGTTGCAAAAATATGTCCATAAAAGGCCCAAATCCTAGCATGTTTAGAATAGGCTTTTAAAGATTAAAAAAGTCTAAACATTATACAATTTTAACATTTTTGGAAATCATCCTCATAATCAAGGTATATAATATTTGGTTAAATGAAAATTTATAATTGGTAAACTTGCAATTTTGAATTCATAAATGGATTAAGTGTTCTTAAAAATCCCCAATGAACTAAGATTGTGCAACATTAATAATTACAATTTCAATAATTCTTCTAATTTTTTCCTCAAGTTTTGGAAGAAAATGATCCAGAATATTTGAAAAAAGTCCAAATCATAACATGGTTATAATAAGCTTTTAAAAAATGAAAAAGGCTAAACATGACACAATTTCTACTTTTACCCCTAGAAGCTCACTATATTTTTTTGGTGAAATGCAATTTTCATTGCTTATATTACATTTTTTAATGAATAGAAGGATTCTTCATGGGAGAAGGATTTTCCAAATTTTAGCATGCTTAAACTACACTTTTAAAAATTGAAGAAGTTGAAGAGTTATACAAATTAGATTTTTTTTACAAATCATAATTGAAATCTTAATATATAATTTTTAGCCAAATTGTAATTTTTTAATGCTGAAATTGTATTTTTTAATGCTGAAATTGTATTTTTTTTAATGTAAAAGTGGGTTTGGCTTCCTCAAAACCCTAAATTACATTTGGATTATGCAATTTATAATTCTTCTAAATTTTTAACTAGATTTTGGACAAAAAAATAATTGGAAAAATATACTGTCCAAATGTTAACATAATTGGAAAAATATGGGGAAGGTCCAAATGATAACATGTTTAGATTACATTATAAGATTTGGACTTTGAAATTTTGGCTAAATAATATTTGGTCAAATTGCAATATTTTTATTGATATAGAGTCATTATTATTTGGTCAAATTGCAATATTTTTATTGATATAGAGTCATTATTTAGACACTACCATACATTATAGGATTTGGACTTTTTCTAGATGAAATTTAAATAATATTTGGTCAAATTGCAATATTTTTATTGATAGAGTCATTATTTAGACACCACCATTCACAGTGGGAATGTTGAATGTTCATGCTGTGATAATCAGGATTATCTGAATTCCTTCGACTTCAATCAGCTCTATCAAAATTTTGAATACTAGTGTCAATTGGATTCATACCACGCTATGAGAGTTTTGAATGTCATGGTACTGACAGCCTTCTATTTCGTTGCATTGGATACTATCCTCACGGTTTTGGCGGATATACATGTTCTCTATTCCCCATTGCAGTGGATATGCTACTCCTTTTAGTGAGGATAAGCACAAACTTGCAGAGTTGAGCTGAGAGAGAACGATAGAGTAACGATCCTCGTGACATTCAAGCATCAAATTTTAGTTATGCCAAAGCATTTACCTAACAACAGATTTCAAGTTGTCATTGCCACGATAGAGTCGGTGAACAATTATAGTTTTCATCATCACTTGTATGTAGGATTATGCCTATGTACATAATTGCAAGAAGTGCTTAAATATGATATACTGTCACATGCATGAGCGTGAGCTAATATATTGTATTTGCATTTCACTCATCCTAAAGATCTGAAATTGAATAAAAATACAATATCTTTATATTTTTTTATCACGTTGTTTAGCACCGAAAGATCTATTCTTATGGAATATATGCATGCCCTCTACTTCCCCTTGTAGTGGATACGTTACTCCCTCTTTTAGCCACGGTAGGGAAAGAACCTACAAAGTTGTCCATGAGAGTATGACAGAGTCAAGGTCCTAATGACATTCAAGCATCAAATTTAGGTACCCCAAGGCATTTAAGTTACTGTGAATTTGGCGTTGTCACGGTCAAGATATAGTTGGTGAACCATTATAATTTTGGTCATCACTTGTTTGTAGGTTTAAGGATTTATATATAATTGCAAGAAGTGCTTAAGCATGGTATACTATGGCTTGCATAAGTATGAGTCATCCATTTCATGTTTTTAGGTTTCCATTTCATTCATCATGAAGATCTGATATGCATGCCCTCTAATCCTTGTTGTAGTGGATATGTTATTCTTATTTTTAATCACCATAAGCAAAGAAATTGTAGATATGAGCCGAGATAGAATATCCTCATTACATTCAAACACCAAATTTGAGGTATGCCGAATCATTTTTATTAGAAATTGTAGATATGAGCCGAGATAATATCCTCACTACATTCAAACACCAAATTTGAGGTATGCCAAATCATTTTTATTACTTTGAGTTTTATTAATACAATGAGAAGTGACATTAGGTTTCATTTTCCACTAGGTGTGAATAACTCTTCTTATTATCCTATGTCTGTACATATTTCTCATAGAATAATATTTATGATGTACAGTAATCTCAAGGATTATGTATCAAGAGAGTCCCCCTCTTTATCCAAAGGGGTGTTTGTAAGTCCAAGCATATTTATGAACTTTTCATACTTTTCTCTTCCAAGGGCATTGATGAAGATGTTTGCAACTCGATCACTTGTGAAACAATGTATAAGCTAAATGGTATTGAACTCTACATGGTGTCAAATTAGATTCTACTTCATGTTGATATGCTTTGTCCAATCATGGAATCTATCATTTTTGGCCAACTAGATTGCAGAAGTGTTGTTAATTAGAAGTGTAGTATCATTCACATGTTTCTCCTACAAATCCTCTAGTGTCTTCATGAGCCACACAATCTCCTTAGTTTCCTCTACAACAACCACATATTATGCCTGTGTACTAGAACTTTTTAAGATATCCAAGAGACACTTGTTGATCAAAGACTCATGAAGTATCCTTAGAAAGTTGACACTCCATTCTCTTTATCCCCATCAAACTCTAAATCTATATGTCCAACTAGTTTGAAGTCCTCCACCTTCGAGTATTTGAGCCCAAAGTCTTGGTTTTCCTTCAAGTATCTTAGAACTCATTTTGAAGCTCATGAATGTTCTTCACAATGTTTTTGAGTAAACCTAGAAAGGATCCCAACTACTTTTGTTCTGATAGTAATAAGGTAGATAAGAATCCCACAAGTTGTCTATATATAGTTGCACCATCAAACTCATTCTCTTATTTTGATGTTAGCTTCATATTTTGTTCCAATGGAGTAGAGAGAGGAGTACAATCATTCATTCCAAATTTATTCAATAGATATCCAATGGACCTCTTTTGGGAGATGAATATATACCTTGGATTTTGAATTACTTCGATACCTAACTGGTAGTGAAGATATCCCATGTACGTTATCTCAAATCCCTTCTTCAATTCTTTATTTATGGATGCAATGTATGCTTCAATGTTCCCTATGATCAAACAATCATATACTTATCCTACAAGATATACGATATTTTTTCCAACATTCTTTTCAAACAAAGTTGCATCATCAACATGAAAATGCTTGAACTTGATTTCAAAAGATGTTGATTTAATGATTGAACTCATGTCCTTGACCCTTCCCAACAAATCCTTCTTGTTGAGGAATGTAAAAATTGTCTTTAAAATATCCATTCGAGAATGATATATTTACATTCATGTGATGAATTGTAACATCCTCGGCCATCAACCCACTTGCTGGGCAACGATACTACGTGGAACATTCTCAGACTTCTATAGATATAATTCATATTAAATCTAATTAACAAATTGTTCTAAACAATACAGAGTAAGCACAAGATTCTTGCTAATATACATCATCAAGGACATTAACAATAATTCATATGCGCAACAGAATACATGATAACATATAAGCATCACAGACATGCAAAACATAATATTAAGAACAAAATTATACTTATCTTTGAAACTGTAGTAATTCCACCAACTGTGTGCAGACCTTCCATGAACCTCCCAGCCTTAAACCATGCTACTCTTCACTCTAGTAGTAGGTCACCCCCGAGCTGGTACTAAGCTCCACCACACAAAGAATCCTAGGCTAGGCATGGTCAATGAAAGACACACAGTTACAAAGGAAATATTCTCTCATAGGAGCCACTTATGCCCACTACTCACATACCCTCATTCCCCACATGCCTGTCCCACCCTAGGAGTATACACCTTCACTGTCACCCAGAAAGTCCTTCGGCTGCTAAACCTCCCTTACCTTGGGCTTCAACAACAGACCAGACTGGAAGTCTCCAAGCTCTGTGGCAGCTACAGGACCCCTTCCAGGAGTTCTCACTTCCTCCGCACACTCTCTCACCTAGATAAAGTCACTCACATGCTTGGTAACCTATTCTTTTGACCAATTCCAGCATAGTGAGGACACAACAACAAGGCTCAACAATGCACCATCAATGGAAACAACCTCACATGGTCAGGAACTGTGCAGCCACAACAATCCACTGGGATAGCACAACATGACTCAGGCAATTTTGGGTTTCTCAAACATGAAACACATGATGGGTTCATGGTTCTAGTTTTGGAGATACTTGAGGGTGTACAAAGATACAATGCAGAGACTTAACGGTTTAGGTAAGAATTCCCTAGAACAAACACCGAAACGAAGGTCGATCATGGACACCCGCGAGTTCAGATGGAGGATGAAAAAATGGGAGGTCAAACCCCCAACACGGCTCCCTTCTGTGTCTCCCTGGGGTGCATGCTTCCCATTTTTCACATGTTCCCCCAACCAGGAACTTAGGATAAAACATAAACATTTACATATCTTTGGAATAATATTTAATTATTATCGCCAAGGTCTTAATCTCATAAGGTTATCCCTTATCCCAACCTTTCAACCCGCTCTCCCTTACCTAGACTTTGTGGAAGCTTAGTCCCCCATCACTCATTCATCATTGTCAGTCCACACACAAAGATGTTTTTATATTAATAATTTGCATCATTACATGTACAAAAACCTGGCTCTTGGCCTTCAACACCTAGGCTCTCTGGCCTAATAAACACATAAGTCAACCAGCTTATATAAACTTGGCTCACCAGCCTAAAAAACATAATTACAATTCATAATGCAATTGGGGCACATCCTTGGGGTATTACAATCCCCTCCCCTTATTTTTTCATTGTCCTTAGTGCAACTTTCACACAACATCAATGAGAGTTCCAAAATCTTCAAAAATATGTTGGTATTTTGCTCGCATAGCATCTTCATGCTCCCATGTCATGTCCTGAGGACAGTACCAAGTCCACTGGAACTTTACAAGTCCTATGACTCAATTTCGGAGCTGTTTGCTTTTCTGGTCCAATATACCTTCTTGTTCCACCTGGATCACACCCCAGTTAATCACATGATTTTGATGAGGTATATATTTCTTAAGTAATGAAACATGAAACACATTATGTACAATCATGGATGCAGGTAATGAAAGCATATATGCAACTAGCCCAATCCTTTCTAGGATTTCAAATGGCCCACAAAATTTGGCTACCAACTTGGAACAGTTTCCCAGCCTCAAGGAACTTCTATTGGATTTTACTTTCAGACAAACATGATCTCCCACTTTAAACTCTTAATGGGTTCTTCTTTTATTAGCATAACTTTTTTGCTTATCTTGGGCAGCTTTCAAATTCTGCTAAATTTTCAGCATTTGCTCTTCCATTTCCTTGAGCAACTCTAGCAAAACTACCGCTCTATCAGCTGGGTTATCCCAGCTTACTGGAGTATTGCATTTTCTGCCATAAAGTGCTTCAAATGGGCTCATCTTCAATGATGCTTGATACCCATTGTTGTAGGCGAATTCTACCAAGTGTAGGTACTTTTCAGGTGAGAGAGTCTATTGGGAAGTAGTTTTCTCCTAGAGAGAGTCCAGCACCAGCTACGGTAGAATTCTTGATACTGCCTGTTGTCGAGACCCAGAGAGGGAGGTGAAGCACCGATGGACTGTGCTTGTTAAGGTGTATACTCCCGAGTGGAACATGCATGTGGGGAATGAGATTTCATGAGTAGTGGGCATAAGAAGGCTCCTGGAGAGAATCCTTATGGCCTAGACTAGGATTCCCTTGCCTTGGGTGGACCTTAGTCGCATCTCGGGGGTGACCACTATTGAGTGTGATGAGTAGTGTGGTCTATGGTTGTGAGGTTCATCGAAGTTCTGCATGTAGTTGGTGGTCTTCTAATAAAAGATAAGTACCCCTTTTATGTTCATTTACATGATATGTAATGGTACATATGTTGTAATTTAAGAGTATCGCTTGTATATGTTGTATATGCTGCATGTGTAGGCTTACTCTTATTTCCACATTATTATTTATATATATGTAGAATATTCATTCTATGTCTATATATATGTGTATGTTTCTCCACAAGTATCTTTGAGTGGCATAGCCAATAGTTTAAGGCTGTAGCTGTCAGAGATCAGAATAGAGCAGTAGTGCTGCAGGTGTTGGTAGCGCTGCAGGTGTTGGTAGCATCGCCCAGCCTGTTGGTGGTCGGGGATGTTACATGAATCTTCCACCTATTATGTGCCTCCAAAGATAACAATGCATGAATGGTACCCCATTTTGTTGTGGGGAAAAAGTATCATCATAGTATTGTATGTGTATATCCTTTCACCATAAGCCTCACCTTATGTTTGTCAAGTGATCCATCTTACTTGTTCTTGTAGACCCACATGTACCTGTTCTTGTAGACCCACATGAAGCCAATTGTTTTGGGTCCAAATGGGAAATCCACCAACCTCCATGTCTCATTCTTTATGAGAGCATAATACTCCTTCTTCTTGGATTCTTTCCACTCATCATGAGAAGAAGATTCTTCAAAATAAGTTCTTTCAATGTTTATAGATAAGTTCAATTCACAACCATATTAAACACCTATATCATTTATATAACCTAAATAATAATTATCTACATCACCTCCATCATCTTGTCTTCTTGAACTTCTCGTTTGTATCTACATCACCTCTATCATCTTCTCTTGTTGAGATTATGGTTCCTATCTTTCCAATATCATCAAGATTAACAATTTAAAGTGTTTTTGTGAGCCACATTGGACCTGTCTATATGATCGAGGTTGCTCCATTGAGATGGTGTTTCATTCCCATCGAGGTTAATCCTTTCAATCCTCTCAATTACATCATCCAATCGATCTCCTCATTCTAATGAACTGGTTGGATGTTCTTACTGAGGGAGAGATGGAACTTCAAAAGTAAATTCTAGAGATTAATCCAAGATAGGAATCCCCCCTTCAACATGTGGAATCTCATCATCAAACACATCATATTTATTTACGTGGGTGAATATATCTAGATTATCAAGTAACTCAACATTGTTGTTATTCTTGGTGGATTGAAGAAAAATAACATCTCTCCAAAGAATCAACTTTTTGTTTACCTCGTAGTACATTCTAGTCCTTGTATCAAGTTTGTTTATGTGTTCCTTAAGAATTAAGTCATAGTAGGTGGAACCAAAGACCTACCTCATCTAAGGAATTTGGCCATACCACATTTCATAAGGATTCTTGTTCCCAAGGGCATGCGATGGACTTTACATTGCACATATAGAAGTGCATTATCCCAAAACATTAACTTGACATTTTTGGAAAATAGCATTAAAAATACCATATTCAAGAGTGTCATATTGACACCATTCCATTGAGGATTGTATGGAATAGTGGTTTGATGCTTGATCCCATGTTATCAAATATAGCGTTCAAACTCATTTGAAGTGTATTCCCATCCATTATCAGTACAAAAAGTGTCAATATGATGTTTCAATTGCTTGAGATTTTTGTTTCAACAAATAAACCCAACACATCATCGTGTAGTCATCAATAACAGTGATTATATATGTATAAACATGCATGGGGCCACACAAATTAGACTATCAACTCTAGGTTTTTATATGTTCTTGAAGTGGAATCACGAAAAGAATACATGTTGTGTTTACCAAGAATACATTCCTCACATTGCTTCAAGTTTCTTGGAAAGATAGGCAAACTAGAGAAACTATTTATCTTCAACACACTAAGAGTTTCATAAATGATGTGCCCAAATCTAGCATGCCACCAAAGATTGTATGACAATGTACCTTGGCCATGGTGAGAAAAGTATCCATTATCCTCCCATCCTCTCATGATGGCCATGTTATTGAAATACCTCCTTATTTCAAGTGTCCATCAAACAAATGAATAGAATGGCCTTAGTGCACAATGTGCACAAGAGACAACAAGTTTCTTTGCAACACATAAAGATAGAGACATTAGAAAAAATAAAATCGAGTAATCCAAGCAATTTGAGCATGATGGTGTCAATTTATGTAGGTTTGAGATTGGAACCATTTGCAAAGTTTACTGCACCATCTACATTTTTATTCAATTCCGCAAAGAAGTCATTCTGAAAATTCATGTGGCAAGAAGCACCACATGAAGCAAATTAAGTCTTGAACAAATCTTCATTTATACCAATGTTGCAATTAGCAACAACAGAATGAACAAGTTCAAAAGCTTTACCTTTATCTTTTCCTTCCTTCTGTTGTTCTCGATTGTCTTTGATCTTCTCCCATAAAATTCTGCATGTCTTTGCATCATGTCCATTCTTGTCATAATAGACAAAGTGATGATTAGATCTTTCACCATCATTATACCTACCCTCCTGTCTCTGAAATACTTCTTTCCACTTAAGGTTTCCATGGTAAAATACAATTTCTCATTCTATCTGGCCAGTTTGTCCTAGTGCCTCTGAAAACTTTTTCTATATTTCCTTGCATGCTATCTTGCTCAAGCTTCAACAATCCAATCTCCTTATCCAAGTACTCTTTTTAGAGACTTGGCCTTGGCAAATTCATCTTTGTGGGTTGCAATATTTGTATTCAACTCATCGATTATTTATCTAACTTCGTCATTTTCTACACTCACACCTCAGCTCCTGTCGAAACAACATGTGGACATGAGGGAACCTCGAATAATCCGAAACAGGCTCTCAGCGTCAGTCTTCAAGAAAAAGTAGTTGGATTAGGTTCGTCCGGTCTCGTCTGCGGGTTGTGTGGATGAAGCTAGTCAGTGCTGTTGGTCGATCCCGTAGATCTGCCGCTGATCATGGTTTGAACAAGCAAAACCCATCTCTACTCTACTGAACAAAACAGCTATGTGCGTTTCGAGGTTCGGTTCTTAGAAGTATTAACATCCATCTGTTCATTCTCAAAGATTAGATAACAATTGAAAAGGATGGAATTCAAAGCACCATATATTATGGCGGGAGATCCGTTGGGATGAAGAGATTTCAAGAGATCCATTGGGATGAAGAGATCCGTTTGGATCTGTCCAATAATAGTAATAGTCGACGAGAGAAGGGAAAGATCGAGGGCTCACGGCAGCCCTATTCTCCTCCATGTTCTCGGTGGTTTTCCCGCCGCACAAACAACGGTAACAATATCAGGAATGGAAATTCATTAATGGTATGATATATCGAGCCTGCTGAATGTAGCAGATTCAACTGCTGGACATAAGCACTAAATTATTTCAGAAGTACAGACTTTCACGTTTCTACAAACGATGTGGACTGCAATATATTCTTTAATATATTCACCGTCACCATCTATAAACCCGCATGATCCTCCTTGCATTGGCTGATGCCAAGTCTATAAATTAAATCAGACAAAGTATTATTCCCCGGGCTCAACGCTATAGAACCCAAGAGTAAGCCAAATGCAGCAAGGACGCCGCCCCTGACGATTTCCATGCCGCAAGGAAGAGGAATCTTGCCCCTAACGATATCTTCTCCAACATGAGAGCTCTGGTATTGAATATCGAGCCGTCAGGGATAAGCAACGACAAAGCAGGATTGACATATAAACAATGCCAAGGGCTTGACACTTTGAATAACTCCATTAATTAATTATACTTAATTAAAGTGATCCATATATCAATTAATTATATTTAATTAAATTGATCCATACATCAATAGGATGGTGGTTTGATCTTGAGGCTTGAATGATTCTTCCGATTCATCTATAATTTTTTATATTTTTTCTAAAATAATATTTAGAAAGCATCATAGTTAAGTAAAACAAACGTTAATAAAAATCATCATTTTTATTAATAGTTAATAATGGTTAATGATTTCTAATGTACATAAAAATCATTAACTATTTAATAATGGTGGTTTGTTTTGAAGTAGATGGTGAACGTTAATAAAAATCATCATCAATTAACTATTTCAGAGCAAAACAAGAGCTTAATAGCCAGCACCACCAAAAGGTCATCCTTCCGCAACTAGTATTTCACCCACTAAAATGACAACCTCACATACTTTAATACTACATTAAGCATAATCAGACTTAGCAATTACATCTTGTATTCCTACTAATTAGTAGCAATTAGATGTTGTATTTATACTAATTTGTGCTAATCACAGATGTTAATGACTAACAAACAAATTATGATTAAACTTATTCTTTTTCATTAAATCTCCCACCCATACATTGCCTTTTTTTATTTTTATTAAAACGTATTTAACGAGGTGCTCTACAAGTAAATAGGTACTTTATCTACACAGAATACATATAACAACATATACCTATTTTTAAATGAAAATTTATTAATCACCAAACATCTTATTTATTTTATTTAAATGTATTAAACCAATATAAATTACAAATCTGTTTTATAGTTAAAAACTTTAACTTATAAATGATCGATATTGATTAACAATTATACATAGACTAATCTGTTATCTTTAAAGTTTAGATAGATATATATAGTTTAGATACATGTATGAATGAAAAAATAAAATAAATAATAAATAAATAATATATATTTAAATATAGTCCTAAAACATACTAACAAATTAAAATGTAAAGAGTCAAGTGCTTAGTTGAGTATGTAAAATATTATAATCTATATAAAACTAAATTGCTTATACATATTTAAAGATGGGTGAGTATGTAAAATATTATAATTTATATAAAAATAAAGTTAATATGGGTAGAGTTAAGTGACTTAATAATATTGTTAAATAAAAATCTAAATTCTAATTTAAATCCCAATTTTAAAAATTAAAATAATCACAATAAAATTAAATTTATATATAAAATTAATTTTCTCACCATATCAATAAAACAAATACAATAAAATTCAATTTCCTCATCATAATATCAATAGGTATGGTACATCTTGATTCTTATGTTAAGTGAAATGTTGAATGTGAATATTCCAATAAAAGATATAAAGGCATAATGGAAATTTTATGCATAAAGATACTTCAGTAAATGATGGATTTAAAAATCTTAAGTTGTTTATTTTTTAAGCTGCATTGTCTACTAAAACTGATGATGAGAATGCATGGTTCATAGATTCTAGTGCATCACCCCATATGTCTTCTAATAAAGAATGGTATGATGATTATTATGAGAACATTGATGGCACACACATTTATTTAGGAGATAATAGATCACATAAATTTATGGGCTATGGAGTACTAAATGTGAACTTACCTAATGGACAATTGAAACAGATTCATAATGTGATGTATGTTCCTCCCATAAAAAAGAATTTAATATATGTTTCTACTATCACTGTTGATGACTTAAAAGTAGAATTTGGTAAGTTAAGGTGTGTTGTAAAATATGTCCACGATCACTACAAGATTGTTGCCACAAGTACGAGAGTTGGTGGATTGTATAAGTTGGATGTGACTATAAATAGTCATGTTGCGTTGGCATCCACAACAATGTCAAGAGAAGAGTTATGGCATCGCAAGTATGGGCACCTCAATTACAATGATTTGATGTTGTTGCAAAGAAAAACAATGGTTGATGGTCTCCCTGTTATGAAGAATGATCATTTTGAATGTGAATCATGTGCACTTGGTAAGTAGCATAGAGAGGAGTTTCCCATACATACAAAGAAAAGACAAACTGAAATACTTGAATTAATTCATACTAATGTATGAAAACCTATGCAAACCATATCACTTGGTGGTGCATCGTACTTTCTTATTTTTGTTGATTATAGATCTAGATATACTTGGGTCTATTTCATAAGGAGAAAAAGTGATGTATTTGATTATTTTAAAGAATTCAAAACTATGGTTGAAAAATAGACACACAAATGTATTAAAATTCTTAGATCTGACCATGGTGGTGAATATACATCACGAGCATTTAAAAGTTATTATAAATTTAATGGGATCCAACAACAATTTACAGTACCTCATACACATCATGAAACTGGTGTCGCTGAGAGAAGGAAAAAAACACCGGTCCAATGTGCTCGTAGTATGATTCAAGGTAAAAACATTTCTAATGGTTTGGGGGAAGAAGCCATTAACACTGTTGTTTATTTAAAGAAACGAATTCCAACTAAGAAATTAGATTTTAAAACTCCTTTTGAAGTTTTTCATGGTTATAAACCTAATTTCAGTCACTTAAGAGTGTTTGTATCCACTTCCTTTGCAAATATATTTAAGGATGAGACAAAAAAACTTGATGGAGAATCAATCAAGTGTATTTTTATTGGGTATTGTATAGAAGAGAAAGCATACAAATTGTTTGATCCCAATTCACATAAATTGTTTGCAAGTAGAGATGTGGTGTTTCATGAGAGTGCAAATAGAGGTGATCCAATGAATGGTGTTGATGCTTGGCATATTTATAATGATAATAATGATCATGTCAAAATAGATGTAATGGTTAAACAAGAAAGAGAATAGGTACATGTTCAAGAATGGAATGAAATTAGTATGGAGATTTCAGGCAGTCCTGATACATCAAGTGGAGAAGAGTCACCACAGAGGAAGAGAAGAGATGAAAGCAGTGAAGGACCAAGGAGATCATTAGGACAAACTCAACCACCTACAAGGTTTAAATATTATGCATTGATGTCCTAGGTAATGAATGTTGTAGAACCTATATACCATGAACAAGATAAAGAACATGAAGAGTGGAGAAATGAAGTGAATGAAGAATACAAATCTCTTATGAAAAATCACACATGGGAATTAGTAGAACTTCCTAAAAAAAATCCCTATTGGAAGAAAATGGTTGTAAAAATCTAAACTTAAAGCAAATGGTAGCATTGATAAATACAGGGAAAGAATAGTTGCAAAGGGATATTCACAAAAGGAAGGAATAGATTATGATGATACTTTTGCACCAGTAGCTAAATTGAATACAATTAGAGTACTGATTACCTTAACTACAAAACATAATTGGAAAATACATCACTTAGATGTCAAATATGATTTTATGAATGGTGATTTGAAGGAAGAGGTTTATTTGGTTCAACCTAAAGATTTTGTAAAGTAGGGACATGAACATCTAGTCTTCAGGTTAAGAAAATCCTTATATGGCCACCAAGATGATGGTATGTAAAGATTGATTCATTCTTTTATCATATGGGATTTTTGAAAAGAAAGAGTGATCCTAACCTGTATGTTAAGAAAGATGGAGAAGGAAATGTTTCTTTAATATCTCTGTATGTGGATGATCTCATTATTACAGGAAGTGCACAAAATTTAATTGCAAAAATCAAATGTCAATTATCTCAAGAATTTTAAATGAAAGATCTTGGAGAATTGCATTACTGTTTATGACTTCAAGTTTTGAGGGATCTTGGTAAGACACCACAAAGAAAATACACAAAGAAAATTCTTAAAAAGTTTCATATGAGTGAGTGTAAATAAATTTCAACTCCCTTAGAACAGAATGCAAAGTTATACAATGATGATGTAACTAAAGAGGAAGATGGTACATTATATTGTGAGTTGGTGGGAAGTTTGAACTGCCTAACCACTATCGGACCAGGAATTGCATACTCAGTCAACATCCTTAATCAGTTCATGGATAAGACTTCTGAAAGCCACTCGAAATATGAAAATACATTACTTCGATACTTGAAAGGAACAATAAATTTTGGTATTATGTACACTGATGATTCTGATGTTGAATTGACATGTTTTTCTTGTTCGGATTGGGTAGGAAATCCTAATGATAAAATATCTACCTCAGGTTATGCATTCCATATAGGATCGAGGGTTGTGTCATGGAGTAGAAAGAAACAATCAATTATTTCTTTGTCATCAACAAAATTTGAGTATAAAGCCTTGACTAGTGCTACATGTGAATTTTGGTTGCAGAGAATTCTTGCAGATGTTGAAGAGGAGAAAAATGGCTCAACATGAATCAATTATGATAATCAAAGTGTTATCAAATTGGCACATAATCCAATATATCATGCAAGATCAAAACACATTGAGCTACAACACCACTTCCCTAGAAAGAATATTGAATCAAAGGAAATTGATTTGATTTTTTGTAATATAAATGATAATGTAACCGATATATTTACCAAGCCTCTTGGTAAACTCAATTTTAAAGGTTTTATAAGCAAGTTAGGTGTTTTAGAAAATCTATTTATCCATTAAGGGGGAATGTTTAGATAATGTCTAAATGAAGTCTTCTAGAACATTGTCAAAATATGAAGTTGTTAAATGGTTTTTGTATGAGTGTTAAATTTTAGCTTATGAGTAGTTTCAGATCCATAATTTTAGGATTTTGTTCAAGGTTTGTTGGTGAGTATTCCAACTATATATGTAATGGATTTTTTCTCTGTGTATCTAAATTTTTTGAGCATAGTCTCACCTTCTGTTGATTAAGTGCGTTCTTATTTATCTCTGCAATTTTAATTTAGATGGTATCTCTAGATGATAATCGCAAGAATTAACTTCCTAGAAACAAATTTTTAATAAAGAAAATAGTCCAGTCTTATGACTACATAACCATAGATCTCAGATACTTGGTACGTAATCGCATAAGCTCGAACTACAACCTGCATGGTGTCAATGAAAATAAACATTAGCCATATAAAGAACGAAGATCAAATATCTAAAACCAGAGTAGATGAATTACACACTTTCATGACAACCTCTTTCAACATGGCTCCATGAGGCCTCCAGATATTATTGATTCCTAGACAATGATTGCAAACCAACAATTCTTTATGTCATTAAACTCCAAAATCTCCAACTAGACGAAATGTAATAATCAATCTAGTCACTAGAATAAAAAAGCATTAAGAATAATTTGAATCTGATAAGAGAATTCAAAAAACGATGTGAAAATCAAGAAAGAAGTTTTATTTGATAGAGACAATTTTGAAACTAAAGGAAAAAAAAATTGAAACCTGACAACTTACAGCCAAGCACATCTTAACTTTAACCAAAGAAAAAATAAATGCAAGAATTGGAGGTAAAAATCCTCACTGTCATACAACGCCTGCTCTTCTGATTTTGAATGGCTACATCCATATTTGTGGTGCACTAAAAGCTGAAATTGGAGACTTGCACCTCTGCAGAGAAGTTCTTAGCAAGCTCAAAATCCCTCTCGGTCCACAGTTTGAATACCTAAATCCCTGAATTGCATCTTCTTAGAAAGCAGGCTGTGCCACACTCCATTGCAATTCCCATTACACATCACCTACATTGTATGTCAAGTTAATATGATTGCATTTTTCCCACTCCTCGACATGCACTCCTCGACATGCACATCAGAATTTTTTGAAACCTTTTAAATGTTAAAAAACTATAGTTAGAAATAACATACACATTCCCTCTTCTTCATGGTTTTTAAAAGTAACTAAATGTCAGGTACATTAGAAAACTTAAGCACAATTGGTAGAATTGTGAAATGTAAAAAAATAATAGTGAAAAAGTGAAAGTTAAAAGTTAATTAATTTTGTTTAAATTTTCATTTGTAAAATTATGGTCTTTGATAATTGATAAGTTAATCATTTTTTAATTTTATTAAGTAAAAGTGAAAAAATAAACAAGTTAAGTAATGATAAATTTAACATTCATAAATATAAAGAAGTTAATATTTACAATCAAATCATTTATTCAAGCATTATTAATTTAATAACTATTATGCCAACATCTTCAATCCCTACAAATAAAATTAGGGTATCAGTTTTAATCACAAAAATGATTATATCTGAAAATTAAATAAAATACAATATTCTTTTTCAAAAATGTATCACATTGTTGAGCACGGGCATATTTGTTCTCATGGATGCGGTTATGGTACTCAATAGGAAATGAGGCCTATTGAATGTTGGAAAGGTGTTATTGCTTTGAATGCTAAGCTGAATTTTTTTGGGGGTTTTCATGTTATAGTTTTTCTATAAGAGGTTAGGAAAGGATTAAGGATATTGAGACTTGGAAGTTCCCTGAACTAGCGCAGGGGCTGTCCAAATCAAATAGCAAGTGAATATATCTGAATCTTATTTTATAATATAACAAATATATAAAATTATTACTTTGCTCAGAGTCGTTTTTTCATGAGCCGGTTTTTTCTAACTATTCACGTAGATGTATCGATTCTCAAATATATAAATTCAATGTATACTAAATCAAATGAATCAAATGTACACAATATTTTCAAAACTTCTGGGACAGTCGGTTACAATAGGGGATTGAAATAGTTTATGGGTTATTTGGATACAACATGATATCCAAATAGTTTCTGATACGTGTATCTATGTTAAAGTGATTGAATGAGCATCCTTGTTCTGCATCCACACATAAAAGTGTTTTGCTTACAATAGTTTCTTGCTAGAAATATATTCCATCTCATCCAATATAAAATTAATATATACACACAAATATATTTACGAGTATACCTATTGGAAAGAACAAGCTTAAACAACATTTTAATAAAAAATAGACAATGTATGTGTGAGATTTAAGGGAAAAGGAATATTCTTTGTAGTGTATATCAAATCAAAGGTTACTATTGAATTGGATAAGCCTTGCCCATGTTATATTCTCTTTTCGTTTAACACGGGTGATTAGAAAATATTAGTATAAATAGAGTGTATGATTGCCATGATTGCCACGTTTAATTGCTCTTAACGTAGTGGTGATGGTGAATTGGTAATGGCATTGAAGATAAGCTTGATTCTCATCCTAACTTGTAGTGATCAAATCATATACAACAGTGAAATAAAGATAAATTCCGATTTTATCTAGTTATCAGATTTTTAATGCATGTGGTTGTAGTGGTTAGGATATTTTTCAGCTCTGTTTTATATAAGCATTAGAAGTATGTTAATTTTATATATAGAGGGGAGAAAATAGATAAAAAGAATCTCTAAACAAAGGAACAATAGCAAGCGCAACAACACTAATTGTAATTGAACATTGTTGGGAATATAAATACTGAGGATTTGAATACTCTTTTTTTACTCTGTTTATTACACAAGCTCTATAATTTCTCTCACATATTGGTATCAGAGTAGATTATATGAGTTTTTTTTTTGTTTATATTGTAGTTCTTTAAAATGTCTAGTAGCAATGACGTGTGGCAGCAAGTACCACAATTTGATGGAAAAATTATGATGTTTGGTGTGTGTTGATGGGCGAAACTGACCATCAGTCAACTGGGAGAGTGGAACCGGTCCGGGGTTGTCTAAATAACCCAAGCCGTTTGGTATGGACCACCCTCACGAGTTTAAGAAAGTGATCTGAGCTAAATGATCTAAACTAAGAAAACTAGAAACTAATAAAACAAACTACAACAAACTAACTAACTAAATAAAAAGAAAATAAACTAAATCAGAGAAAACTAGAAACTAATAAAACAAACTTAACTAAACTATACTAAACTAATTATAAACTATGCTAACTATTCTATCTACTAAATACTAACTATGATCATAATAACTCAAATCAGCTACTTAATTGTCAGCTGCAATCATTCTTTATTCACAAATATACAATATGGACAAATGACAGATTTGATTAAAACGTGTAAAACTCGTGTGTTCGCTGCCCTAAGACAGCCAAGGATTTTATTTTTGTCTTTTTTGTATTTTTTTTAAAACAGAAAG
>JASDQU010736646.1:151318-177484 GCA_032191745.1 Picea mariana | reverse complement strand
AAATGGCAAAATTTTTCCAATTTTGAATTTACCAAAAACATAATATTTATCCTAAGAGATATCAAGCTTAAAAATAAATTATTTTTGGGGATGTCACATCCTTTCACCCTTCAATAAATAAATTTCCTTAGTGCTCATTCCTTCCTTGGAAAAAGGTTGGATGATATTTCAACAAATCTCCCTCCAACTTCCAAGTGGCCTCCTCGGGGCTAAAGTGCTTCCATTGCACCTTTACCTGAGCGATGACTCTGTTCCGAAGTGTTATTTCTCTCCAGTCTAGAATCCGCAGAGGTTCTGCCTGGAACTCACCTTCTGGTTCCACCTGCACCAAGTTCCAATTGATCATATGAGTAGGGTCATGAACATAATTCTTTAACAAGGAAACATGAAACACATTATGAATTTTTAGATTGGTTGGAAGTGCAAGTTGGTATGATACGGGTCTAATTTGAGTTAGTATCTCGTAGGGCCCAAAAAACCTGGGTGCCAACTTGGCACAATTCCATAGCTTTAGTGAACTTCTTCGATCTTTGAATTTTTAGTAAACATGGTCTCCCACTTGAAAATCCAAGTGTCTTCTTTTCTGGTCCGCATAACTTTTCTGTCTGTCCTGTTCCCCTTTTAAGTTTCAGTGTACCTTTCTTACCATACTTCCCATTTCTTGGAAAATATTTAGTCCAACCATGAGTCTATCGACCAGGTTATCCCAGCTAATTGGAGTCGTACACTTTATGTCGTACAGTACCTCGAAGCGGCTCAATTTAGCCGAAGTTTGGTGCCCATTGTTATATGCAAATTCTACCAAATGCATGGAGTCTACCCACTTGCTTGGTTTTGTTCTTACGTACATGCAGAGCATATATTCGATGATTTTGTTTGTTCATTCAGTCTGTCCATCTGTTTGTGGATGATAACTCATGCTAAAATTCAAATTAGTATTTAGCCCTGCAAAAAATTATTTCCAAAGGGCATATGTAAATTTTACGTCTCTATCTGAAATCACCATTTTAGGAATTCCATGCAGTCTAAAAATTTATTTCATGGATATTTCAGCGATTTTAATAGCTTTAAAAGTAGACCTTACAGGAATAATGTGTGCATACTTACTAAGTTTATCGAATACCACCATAATAGAATCATTTTGTTTCTGAGTTTTAGGCAAACATGTAATAAAGTCCAGTGATATAGTCTCCCATTTCCATTCTAGTACTGATAAGGGCTGTAATAGGGAGACTGGATGTTGGCGTTTGACTTTTACCTACTGATAATCTTGACATTTAGCTAAGTATTCTGTTGTTTTTCCCTTCATATTAGGCCAATAGAATAATTTTCTAAGTGCTTTTGTCGTTTTCTGGTATCTTGGATGACCAAAATATGGTTTCTTATGCCCTTCATCCAAAACTGTTATCTTCAAATCTATCGAATCTGGTATGTATATCCTATTTTTAAATGATAGTAGACCTTTTTTTATCAATACTCGGATCTGTTTTGTCTGAATTTTTTGTAGTGTTTTGTAATTATCCCACTATCTTAGTGTAATTTTCGTCATTATTACCTGCAGTCTTTATCCTTTGTTCAAGATCACTTTTTTCCTTGCTAATGTTGATTTCAAGCAAGCCATGAAATCTTCTGCTCAAAGCATCAACCACTTTATGTTCCTTACCCTTGATATGTCTTACCTCAAAGTCAAATTCGCTCAAGAAGGCTAGCCATCTTCCTTGCCTTGCATTAAGGTATGGCTGACTAAACAAATATTTAACACCGCTATTATCTGTCAATAATAGAAATCTTTTGCCCATTCGGTAGTGTTGCCACATTTTTAAGGCATGTATTACTGCTGCCAATTCTAAGTCATGAGTGACATAGTTTCACTCATGTTCCTTTAGTTTCCAATACTCATAACAAATAACGTGTCCTTCTTGAGTTAGGACACCACCTAGTCCTCCTTTACTCACATCTACACACATGGTAAAGTCTTTATATGGATCTGCTACTTTTAGAATGGGTGTGGTTGTTAACAATTCCTTTAACTTATAAAAACTATCTTGACAGTTGTGTGACCAGTTAAACTTGGTCCTTTTATTTTGTAGTGATGTGATAGCGTAAGCAATTTTGGAAAACCCCTCTATAAAGTTGTGGTAATATCCAGTGATTCCCATGAACGATTGGATATCCACTACATCCTTTAGTATCGACCATTCTATGATGGCTCTTATTTTCTCAGGATCGACTACAATACCTTCTGCATATATTACATGTCCTAGGTACTATATTTTCTTCTGATAAAAATAACACTTATCAAATTTAGCATACACTCTGTGCTTCCTTAAGGTTTGCAGAACTATTCTTAAGTGGTCTTCGTGTTCTTCTTCTATTTTAGAATATACGAGAATATTGTCAATAAATACCAGAACGAATTTGTCCAAGTATTGACTAAAAATTCTACTCATTAAACACATGAACGTGGTTGGTGCATTAGTGAGTCCGAAAGGTATAACCACAAATTTGTGATGTCCATATCGTGTACAAAACGTTGTTTTACTTATGTCTTCATATTTTATTCTAACCTGGTGATAACCAAATCGTAGGTCCAATTTCGAGAAAATCTTTGGCCCACCTACTTCATTGAACAGATCATTTATCATAGGTAGGGGGTACTTGTTCTTAATTGTCATCTTGCTTAATTGTCTGTAATCTATGCATAGTCTCATATTTTCATCCTTCTCTTTCACAAAGAGGACTAGGGCTCCCCATGGTGAAACACTCGGTTTGATATACTCTTTGTCCAATAATTCCTATAGTTGAATTTTTAGCTCTGTCAATTCTGGCAAATGCATTCAGTAAGGTGCTTTAGAGATAGGGGATGAACCAGGTAGCAGGTCGATAGAAAAGTCTATCTCCCTTCTAGGGGGTAATTTAGGTATTTCATCAGCAAATACGTCTCTGAAATCTCGTAGAACTACAAAGTCTTCCAAGTTGGGTTTATCTTTTTTTCTAACAAGTTTGTTACTTGGATGGCGTAAACTTGACAACCCTTTCTCATGCATTTCTTGAATTGCATTTTTGAAGCTTGTCTAACTGATACTAGCTTTTGTATACCTTGGGCTATCCTAGTAGTGTCATTTTTGTCCTTATACTTAGGTGTCTTTGCATAACAATCTAGTACTGCTTTATGCCTTTCTAACCAATCCATTCTGATAATTACATCATACGATCCTAGTGGTAGAATGTTCATATTCATCCTTATGTTTTTACCACCTAAACTAAACTCATAATCAAAAATAAAGTCAAACACTTTCCTTTTAGTTTCTATTGGTAGTTGTACCAACCATGATTTTTCATGTCTCATTTTCTTAAGTTCATTTGACTCTACTATGCCAACAGTGATAGAACTTAACGTAGCTCTAGGATCAATTAAAACATAAATTTGAGTGTTATTGATTTTACCTTCCACTTCCACCACAGAGGACTGGTAGTCATCTTGTCAGCCATCCACAACTGCATTTATCTGATGCAAGCTTCTGCCCACATCCGTCGAGGCTTCCTATAATTTGTGAACAACAATTCTATTTGTTGGGTTTAAATGTAGACAGTTCCTCTTTAGATGAGGTTCTCCACATTACCAACACTTTAATGGTTCATGGGTTCTGTCCCCAAACTTCTTTGTTCCCATATTTATTGATTTACCGTTGCCTTGTGCATATGGATTATTGGAGTGAAAATATTTTCTTGGAAGGCTTTCTACTGCATTTCGATAAGGAGCTAGTTGGTATCCCTTCTTCCACTGGTTCATTCGGTCTTGCTTCTTATAATTACAAGCCTTGGGAAAATTTTTCCACTATTTGTATTGGTCGTAACACATTCGAGCTTTCCTGAATACTTCACTCGAGGACTTGGGGTTATCGAACTTTATTCTTTCCTTGTAAGACTGTGGTAAACAACTTAGGATCTGCTAGATTTTTACTTTGTCCTCCCGGATATAAGGTACGAACCTTAGTAATTCCAGGAATTTGTTTATCAAATCCTCCATAGCCATTTGGCCAAGTTGTAACTCATAAAATTGTTTGGTTTTTCTTTCATAGTAACTTTTAGATAGGTACTGTTTCTTGAAATATTTCTTAAAGTCTGTCCATTCCATTTGTTTCTCTTTTAGGCCATTGGCCAATTTCAGATCTTTCCACCAAATGTTGGCCTTTCCTTCCAGGTTATAGATAGCCATTCTGACCTTCATATTGCTCGAGTAATTGTAGATCTGGAAATAATTCTTGATGTATAATAACCACATCTCAACTTCCTCCCCTGTTCTTGATTCCCCATCAAAGGTAGTGGGTTTGATTTTCTTAAATTCTCCCTCAAGGTGATCTACCTGTTTCCTTTTCCTATCTAGTTTTGTTTTATCTTCAGCTGAAGGTGTACCTTCAGATGAACTATCCCATTTTTCTGCTTCAGGACCATAATTCTTGGAGGCCCTTTTACTGACCTCTTCCTCATGGTCATCGTCCTTTGGGATTTTCTTTGTCACTATACTGCGCAGCAGGACCTCATTTATTTCATGTTGTTCATGTTATGCCTTCTTCATTTTCTCATTGTTTGATTCTAGAACTTTAGTAGGTGAGATTTCGTCACTATTCTATCTTAGATATTAAGGAGGTCTTTGTGTAGGATTCCCCTCAAGTTTGATCTCTGCGTCATCCTGGGCTGCCATGATTACCACAAAAATAGAAAGGGGTTTTATGTTTGTAACAACAGTTGTTTTGTTAGCATTTCATAATCATAAAAAAAAAAAATGTGCTAAGTAAATACTTTGGCGTTGTTCAAGTTCCAAGTGATGTAACCTTGGCTCTGATACCATATGTAATGTACCTCAATTTCGTCATAAAAAAAAAAATCTTCTAAGGGATATTATTCTTAAGTTCATTACAATAAAATTTTAATAAAAGAAAAACCCTTTTATTCCGTTGTTAAACTCTATTGTTTTGTTCAGGTCATTGATGACATTACTACCCATTCCCACTATCTAGCACCTTCCTTTCAATTCTTGAGTCATACTAACATTTATATAAGGGTATATGTTTATATTGGTATTAACTTGAAATTGAAAACACAGGCATAGGACTTAAGGTCTTAACCCCTCTCCTTTCGACACCCTCCATATCTGCGTGCAAGACTAAATAGGCCATACGAATAAGACATTATACCTAATGTATTGGATGTCGGGTTATTTACCTTACCAATATGTTGGTTTTAAATCCTAAGTTGTTTGACTCTCTCATATATGACCAAAGTCCTCGACATGCTTACTCTGTAAAATAATTGGTTTTTTAAATGTCTTTCCTTCATAACATAGCCTAACGATATTTCTAGTTAGAGACAACCCCATACTAATAAATTTGTTAGCTCTTCCAGACTTAGGCGAAGTATAGTTAACCGGTGCTAACTGGCTAGTGGTGGCTAAAGATTTCCAAAACATAGTTTTTCGAGGAGATCCACCACTTACTTTGTATTTTCGTTAAATGTGACAGGAGGTTTATGACATTCGAAAGTTAACCTCTGACCGACCATTAATGTACATAGGTGAGAAACGAGGGCCAAACCTGTACCTTTGTCCAACCCAAATGCACCAATTCACCTCTATCACATGGCCACGCTTCCCTTCTACCTTCAACATTCATGTTGTGTGGGGTCCATTCTTTAGGGTTACAATAGTTGTTCGCAATTCATTTTTTTGAAGCGATTTTGAAGTTGGGCTCTACATTTCCCTTTGTTTTCTTGGCATCGAGAGTATGGTGGCTTGGAGCGCCTTATAGAACTATTTATACCACTGGTAAGTGGTCCTTATATTTGTTATACATTCTACTCAGTCGATCTGCAAGGTTTCTAGTCTTATGTCCTCTATATTCTTTGCAATGATCTCACACAGGTATCAATTTCAGGTCTTTTGTTCTTAGGGTTAGTTATCTCCTTCATCTTGTATTTTCCTTCTGCGCTAACACATGATGTGAGTCTCTTTGAGACTTCACCAGACTATGGCCCAGAAGTCCATCTAAGTTAGGGATTCGCACTGTATTTGCATACTATACTTAAGCATGATAAGGTAATTTCATGGGGCCAGTTTTCAAATAACACTTTCTATCCTGGTTGGACACCTATACTGATTTTTCTACTCGATCCCTATGTTTTCTATCTACTCGAGGAATTTTTATGACTAAAATTTCTTATCAAAATGTTTTTCGAAAGTTACATTTGGTGTAACCATATACAAATATTCTTTGTATCCTGCATCATAAATTTAAAGGAAAAACCTAGGTCATCCCTTTTCTTGCTAATAATTAAAACAATGTTTTGTAAAACACGGCCAAAAATAGGGCCAATTTTTTTTTTCAGTACATACTTTTCTCTTTAACGAAAAACTAACAAAAACGCTTACTGTTACAAACATAATTTTTTTTATTTTTGTTTTGATAATGGCAACACATAATGAAGAGGAGATCATACTTGAGGAGAATCCTGAGGAAGGACCTCCTAAAGAACCTAGGCAAAACAGTGAAGGAAGTTCAACTACACAGGTTTTGGAAACAATAAGGAACCTTATCGTGGATTTGCAAGTTTTTATGGAAGGTAATGAGAGACTGAAAAAGGCATATGAAGACCAGTAGGAAATAAATGAACTATTGTTGCATAGCATAGTAACAAAAAAGAACCCAAAAGACAATTACAAGTAAGAAGAGGCCAGCAAAAGAGCCTTCAAAAATTCTGGTCCTGAAGCAGAAAACAAGAACAGTTCTTTCAAAGGCACACCATCAATAGAAAATAAAACAACCACTGGAAGGAAGAGGAAACATGTGGACCACCTAGAAGGGGAATTTAAGAAAATCAAACCATCCACCCTTGATGGAGAATCTAGGACAAGAGAGGAGGCTGAAGCATGGCTACTAGTCATAAAAAAGAATTTCCAGATTTACAATTATTCCAACAACATGAAGGTCATAATGGCCATCTATAACCTGAAAGGAAAGAAAAGCATATGGTGGCATCCAAGGGATTAAAATAATAAAATATGGAGTGGTGATATTTCAAGAAATACTTTAAGAAACAATATTTATCATAAATTTATTATGACAGAAAGACCAAAGAATTTTATGAGCTAAGACTCGGTCAAATGACTATGGATGACCTAATAAACAAATTCCTTGAATTATTAATATTTGTGCCTTATATCAGGGAAGAAAAAGTAAAAATTCAGTGATTCCTAAGCTGCTTAAAACAGTCCTAGAAGGAAAGAATTGAGTTCGACAACCCCAAGACCTTAAGAAAAGTTTTTAGAAAGTCTCGAATGTGTTACAACCAATACAAACAATGGTCTAAACTTCCCAAGGCTTGGAAAGACAAGAAACAAGACATAATGAACCAACGGAAGAAGGGATATCAACCAACCCCTTTCCAGAATGCAATAAATAATTTCCCAAGGAAATATTTCCACTCCAATAACCAGAACACCCAAGGGGGAGGTAAAATAGTTAATCTGGGAACCAAGAAGTTTGGGGACAACCGTAGAAAACCTTTAAAATGTTGGGAATGTGGAGAACCTTATTTAAGGAGGAATTGTCTCCATTTAACTTCTACAGGAAGGACCATAATTCACAACCTACAGGAGGCCTCTACAGTGGGATATGTGGGAAGATGCTTACACAGAATCAACATAGTAGTGGATAACTGACAAGTTGATCACCAGTCCACTGTAGTGGAAGTTGAAGGTAAAGTTAATAGTAATCGTGTTTTTGTTTTAATTGATCCAGGAGCTACTTTGAGTTATGTTGCTCCTGGTGTAGTGGATTCAAACAAGCTTAAGAAAGTAAAACATACAAAATATTGGCTAGTACAACTAGCAACAGAAACAAAAAGAAAAGTAACATATTTCATTTCTGATTGTGAGTTCAGTTTAGATGGTCAAAACACAAAGATAAATCCGAATATTCTACCATTAGGGTCTTACAATATAATTATTGGAATGGACTAGTTAGAGAGGCATAAAGAAATTTTGGATTGTTATGAAAAATCACTCACTTATAGAGATGAAAAGAACCCTGTTAGGAAAGTACAAGGCATACTAAAACCAATCTCAGCTAGGCATATTTCAACAATGCAATTTAAGAAGTGCATGAGTAAAGGTTGTCATATTTATACTATCCAAGTGACAAATTTGTTGGAAAAATAAAATAAACCTAGCCTAGAATATTTTTTCGTCTTACATGAATTTAGAGATGTTTTTGTAGATTAAATACCTGAACTTCCCCCAATAAGAGAGATAGAATTCTCTATCGATCTGTTTCCTGGATCAACCCCTATATCTAAGGCACCCTAAAAAATGGGTTTACCCAAATTAACTAAGTTAAAAATTCAACTACCAGAACTTTTGGACAAGGAATACATCAGAACAAGTGTCTCACTGTGGGGATCACCAGTCCTTTTTGTTAAAAATAAATATGTAACTCTAATATTATGCATTGATTACAGACAATTAAACAAAACGAATATTACGAACAAATACCCTCTACCTAGAATCAATGATTTGTTTGACCAAGTGGGAGGGGAAAATATTTTTTCTACATTGGATTTAAGATATGGTTATCACCAAGTCAGAATAAAGGATGAAGACATAAGTAAAACAACATTTAGAATGAGATATGGACATTATGAATTTTTTGTTATACCGTTTGGTCTCACTAATGCACCAACAACATTTATGTGTTTAATCAACAACATTTTTAGGCAGTATCTGAATAAGTTTGTTTTGGTATTTATTGATGATATCCTAGTGTATTTGAAAACATAATAAGAACACGAAGAACATCTAAGGATGGTATTGAAAACTTTAAGAAAACACAAGTTGTATGCAAAATTTGACAAATGTGACTTTTATCAAAAGAAAATATAGTACCTACGACATGTAATATCTGAATAGGGTATTTCAGTCAACCCAGAGAAGATAAGAGCCATCATGGAATGTCCTATCTCTAAGGATGTAGAGGACATCCGTTCATTCATGGGAATCACCTGGTACTACCACAAATTTATAGAGGGATTCTCTAAGTTGCATACCCTATAACATCCTTACAGAAAAAGGGAACTAAGTTTATTTGGTCACATAAATGTCAGGACAGTTTTAATAAGTTAAAATAATTGTTAACAACTACAACCATTTAAGGGTAGAAGACCCAGATAAAGACTTCATAGTTTGCGTGGATGCGATAAAAGAGGGTTTGGGAGGTGTCCTAACCGAAGAAGGGCATGCTATTTGTTACGAGTCATGAAAACTAAAAGAGCATGAACAAAACTACATCACTCACGACTTGGAATTAGCAGTTGTAATCCATGCATTAAAAAAGTGGTGACATTATATAATGGGAAGAAAATTTTTGTTGCTGACTCATAACAGTGGTGTGAAATTTTGTTTAGTCAACCAGATCTTAATGTAAGGCAAGCAAGGTGGTTGGCCTTCTTGAGCGAATTTGATTTTGATGTAAGACACATCAAGGGTAAGGAAAACAAAGTGGAAGATCCCTTAAGTAGAAGAATTCATGGGTTGTTTGAGATAAACATTAGCAGGGCAGAAAGCGACAATGAGAAAAGGATAAAAGTTGCAAGTAATAATGATGAAAAATACATTAAAACAGTGGAATATTTACAAAATAATCCAGAAGATTTAGATAAAAGAGGTCTGAGTTTGGACACAAATGGATTTCTAAGATTCAAAAATAGGTTGTATGTACCAGATTCCGTTGAATTAAAGCTAACAATTTTGGATGAAGTACACAAGAAGCCATATTCTGGTCATCCGGGATACCAAAGAATGGTAACAACATTGAGGAAGTTATTTTATTGGCCCAATATGAAAGGAAAGACAAAAAAATACTTATCTAAGTGAGATTGTCAACATGTGAATGTTGAACACCAGCACCCTGCTGGCACGTTACAACCCCTACCTGTACCGGAATGGAAGTGGGAGACTATATCACTTTATTTTATCACAGGTTTGCCTAAAACTCAAAGACAGAATGATTCAATTATGGTAGTAATTGATAAGCTTAGTAAGTCTGCACATTTTATTCTTGTGAAATCTACTTATAAAGCTATTAACATTGTTGAACTATTTATGAAGGAAATTTTTATACTGCGTGGTATTCCTAAAATGGTGATTTCGAATAGAGATGTCAAACTTACATCTACGTTTTGGAAATAATTTTTTCCAAGGTTGAATACTAGCTTGAATTTCAACACTAGATACCATCCATAAATGGATGTATAGACTAAATGAACCAACCAAATTGTGGAAGATATTTTACGAATGTACATAAGGATGAAACCGACTAAGTGGGAGGAATACCTGCACTTGGTGTAATTTGCATACAATAATGGTTATCATACATCGGCTAAGATGAGCCCCATCAAAGTATTGTACGAAAGAAAGTGTACAACTTCGATTAGTTGGGATAACCCAGTTGACAGACTCATGGTGGGACAAGAAATGCTCGAGGAAATGGAGAATACAGTAAGAAAAGTTCAACATAATTTAAAGGAGGCACAAGACAAACATAAAAGTTACGCAGATCTGAAAAGAAGACACCAGGAATTTCAAGTTGCAGATCACATGTATTTAAAATTCAAATCAAGAAGAAGTTCATTAAATCTAGGAAATTGTTCAAAGTTGGCCCCCGAGTTTTCTGGCCCCTTCGAGATCTTATCTCGAATTGGGCCTGTGGCATATCAACTTGCACTTCCCGAAAATTTGAGATTTCATAATGTATTTCATGTTCCTTTGTTAAAGAAATATGTTCATGATCCTACTCACATGATAGATTGGAACATGGTGCAGGTGGAACTAGAAGGTGAGTTCCAAGTGAAACCTATGCGCATTCTGGATAGGAGAGAAACAATACTAAGGAAAAAATTCGTCTCCCAGGTAAATGTGCAATGGAAGCACATTATTCCCGAGGAAGCCACTTGTGAATTGGAGGAAGATTTGCAGAAATATTATCCAACCTTGTTCTGAGAAAGGAATGAACACTGAGGATAGTGTTGTACTAAAGGGGGAGAGGATGTAATATCCCCGAAAATAAATTATTATTAAATTTTGTATGCACTTAGGAATTTATTTTTCGTTTTTGGAAAATTCATATTTGGAAAATTATTGCCATTTATGGAAATTCCGAATTTGAAATTTGATTAATTGTAATTAATTATTGTGACTGTTGGGAAAATATTTTATTTTCCCAACCAAATTTCTAATTATGAGACTTGTAAAAGAAAAATAATTTTATATTTATTGTTGAAGGACAAATGGAACAACCAAGTTGAAATCAGTTGACCATGACTTCATGAGTGGGGACTAGGCTTGAACTACCTCAGGTCTGAATTTTAAAAGTGGAAAATGAGAAATTTAGCCATTGGCAGCCCCTTAAAATCAAGGATTTGTAAAGTTGCAAAAATTCCCAAAGGGGGAAAAGACCTAGGCACTAGAGGATTTTGCATATATAGAATATGGGAGGAGGTAGGACATTGCTTAGTATCCTGGAGAAAGGATATCACTTGTTGTTGTGAGAATTGTTTGTGAGTGTGAGACAAGGATAATTTATGATCTAGAAGTGGACTATAGTGAAAGAGGAACATTGGAGTTTTCCCTCATGGATTCATGTCCAGGTTAGGGTGTGAACGGAGCAAGTAGTTTGGTTGTTCTGTTCTATGGTTGCGTCGAACATGGTTGATCCATTTGTTGTCCCAACACTTTGTTCAGATATGTACATCTACTTATTTTCATGTTGGATTGATTTATTGGTTAATAGCTGGTCGAATGAAATGAATAGCATAATAAGCCTTTATAGTTCAACTTTATTCATTGAGTAAAGTTAAGGAAGCTACTATGTGTGTTAGTTGTTGATGAATGTGTGAAAATTTCTTATTCAAGCGATGTACTCTCTGAAACACAATAGGAAAGAAAATATATGTTTGATATGTTGTTTATATTAGGGATATTTGGTATAAGTATGAATGTGGATTCAAGTATAAGCATGCATAAATATTTATTACAGATTGATACAGGTTGAAAAATCTGAAGTACATATCTACAGGAAATACCTGTGTATTCTTTTATAGGTTGCAATAAATCCACATAGAACAAAAGTATTATTGTGATAATAATAACCTATACCATATATATATATATATATGTTGTTGCCTTTACAGATTTTTAGAGCTACATAAACATCTAATACACATAAAGTTGTTTATTGACTTTTGAACAACTTGAGATTTCAAGTATTTTGCATTAAATCCGATTGTATTAATGGAGCTAAAAGTTACAGTCCTTTTTCATTATAGTAACTCGGGAGAAAATGTTCAATGATATAAATACATAAAACATACTACATATTTCAGAGTCGGTACATAACTTAAAACGAGTCTTCAAATTCTACATAACACATGCGATCATAAATATTAAATAGTGAAATCATATTCAATATAGGGTTTCCCCTTTTTATTTTTCTTTAATAATTGAAGATACTAGTAACCAACTATCCATAGGAGCCTGGTATAAAACTATCATGATAATAGTATCCTATGGTGCAACCTGTATCACTTTAAACAGAACCTAGGTGGTTAATTTTTTTAAAGCGGTAAGTTGGAACTCGAACCCCTTTCGAGTGAGGTGACCTCATCAATCCACGTCCTCGGAGAAATTAAGTCATGCAAGGGAAGATCAAGAATATCAGTAAATAGAGTTATGAAACAAATCAACGAAAATTAAATATTGAAGATAAAGTAATGTTCAGGACGAATTCACAAAATTTAAACATTGCAGATTTAATACACTAACAAGCACTTAGCATGAGGTTGGCACTGGTGCATTCCCATTGGCATCCCTAAGAAAATTGTCCACGGGCCCGAAGGGGAGAAGTGGACCCATAATTATCTGATGGGTACCCTCGCAAGTAAAATAGGGGTCACAGCATTAGATTATGGTAACCAAAAGAGTTAATCAAGCACTCCATAATGCAAATAAGAAAGACAACCTCTTCTAAATATCTAAAGATTTTGATAACCAAAATGATAAGAGTTCACATAGTACAGTGCATGTCGAAAAGAGGTGTTATTTCCCGATTCAAAATTTCATAAAGGGTCACGGAACATTGGTGTCATAACTTTTAAATTTACAAACTGCTGATGAATAAAATGCAGACAAGAACCTGAGTATAAAACGGAACCCAAATTACATTTTTGAACTGACTAACTTTATCAGAGATAATATTATTTTAAATAGCCTTTTTATTATGTAGAGGAGGTACAAATAAACACCATAACCACGATTCAGGAACAAATAATTTAGGGAAAATTGTATACCCGGGATATATACTCGGGAATTACGTTATTTAAATCAAGTGAGTTGTTATGACTTTGACCGTCCCTATATAAATTATGCTAGAAATAAATAGAATGGATACTATAGTCAAGATACTACATGCACACACTATGGCAAGGAAGAATCTCATTACAAACCACAGGAGCCCTTTCCTTTATAACTTTACGCTGTGGATTTTAAACGAAAAGAATTCTAGTAAGTCTAGGGAGGCACTACCACAGATTTAAGAACTGAGAGTTTGGTTACTCATGCCATCCTCTCCTCCTTGAAAAGATAAGATTTATATAGAACATGTTACACAAAGAATAATGACATACATACGGTACACCACAAGAGGGTTTAAGGAACACTACAGAAAAAAACCCACAATATTTTAACCATGAAAATATCGACGATAGTTATGTCTTGAATGAATCCAAATGAAAATACAAGGCTAAATATTAAATAGAGGAATGAGGATAACTGGTTGTTGACAGAACCCTAACAACATTACAAGCCTATCCCTAAATCAAGAATTTAAAACCCCCAATGTGAATGGCTTACAAGATAACGAAATCCATGAGTAGTGGATGGCTACCCTCATGGGAGAGATAAAATTGTAAGCCACCACGTTTTAGAAAATGTGTATTTTAACTAGAGCATGGATGGAAATATTCCAGAGAGTTAATATTAGCGATATGGTTGGTCCTCAACCAACAACCATAAAGAAACTAGTTACAGAGACAAACATAAGATACGATTGACTTCCTTTTGTTCTACATTTAACCCAAGTGATAGGGATTTGTGGTCTTACCTGGTAGAGGAGGAAACTAGACGTATGCATAATTTTTTTATGCCTTACGTAGAGTAGGAACCTCCCCTCATTGTCGGTGGTTACACATAGAGAAATGTTGCAGAGGTTAACAGAGAACATTTTTTAGGAAAATGCATAAGAGCCAAAGGAAAAATGGAACATTAGTGAACCAAGTAATTCTCGTATCTTGGAATAATGGAGAATGAATTTTTTGGGTACACAGGACATGTGAAAAAGAATGCATGGTGTACCCACATTGGTCACAATAGTCTAGAACCTTTACAATGCAGGAAACCTCATAACTATCAACCTGAGAAATTTAGTGGCAATTACAGACATGTATTAATTGCACATTGAACCAAGCCCACTAAAAATGATAGTTATAATCCTTGTTATGAAATAATATGGTTTCATGTTGGACAATAATATTTAGGGTTGTGACTTGTCGCGCCAGGTGGGTTTAAAAACCCCAATGTTAAATATCCTTTTTCGTGTGACCCTGTCATTTTTCAACTGGTGTGTGTTAGTCCCGCTAACTACAGTGTTGAAGGCCTTAAGAAAGAAAACTGATAAGAACATCCACTATTGTGACAATTAGAGTGCGAGTTCAGTTAGGGTATAGCCATTTCAAGGTTGGCCCATATGAGACCAAGGTTAAAACCTTCAGGTAAGACATACGACAATGCATTCTGTTAAACTCAAGAAAAATATGTTGCCTTGTATAAACATTAGATATAAGAACTTATGGTAATATTTTTTTGTACTTAATATCAATGATTAAATAGTTCTTGATATATGGGATTACAAGGTAAAGAAAAATAGATTGAATGTATGGGATTTTTGTAATAAGGTCCGAGGTCCTCCTTCATTTGGATATGAGGTAGAGACTACTAGGACTTATTTAAAAAGTGGAACCTTAGTGAAATGCTTTTGTGGATCCCTTGAAAAAGGTAAGAAATATTTAGGCTAAAGCTACTGTAGAATTTATGGACCTGGCCAGTTCACAATTTGTATGAAGAAGCTACACTTTAACCTCTTATGACAAATTTTAACACATGTTTTGAGTAATGTTAATAGGAAAGATTTCATGGAGAGGTTAATTAACATGTTTTAGTTGCTGGTAATACAACTAAGTACACGTCGTATTCCAACAGTAACATTTTTAGTCATAAACAAATCAAGTATAATGGACTAAAGAAGTTTTAATGAACCTAGCAAAAAACAATTGTTTGGTAAATTTGGGGTTCATTACAATGACCAACTACAAATGTGGATCTATGTCGCATCATACAAATCAGTGAGATGACTAAATATATCAGAAATCTATGAAATTCTGATGAATATTTTCCATCACAACTTGGGAAAGAATGTCATCGAACAAGAGTGAGATATTATCCCAAGGTATTCGTCCTTGATCCAAATGGTATGAATCTACAACATGTGAATAAATGAGATGAATCCAAGCATCGTAGAAACCATCTGATTACTGATCATTAATGTATGCCATTAATAGACGCGAGGGATTACACCAATGATGATGATGGAACCCAATATACATAGTACGATATACAAAGTGTGTATAAAGGATTTTAAATAGAAAACTCATAGATTCATTCGACAAGAGGCAATAATGTAAACCCACCATTGAAATGCAAGGAGACCTATCATTGATGTCTACAAGTCCTAGGGTACTGATGGGTTTCTAGATTTCAATCCTGGATGATGAGATGTAGCCAACATGGTGAAATTCGTCGAAGGAGTTCCTTGATGTATCCCTCATCAATAGACATGAAAAAAGTGAATATAGATGGTGTGAAAATAGTAATAATAGAGAACAACTGATGTAGGGATGACTAGGAGAAAGAGGCAAAAGAAGACTGCAAGTGGTCTATGCAAGGAAAATTCCCTTGAACAAGTATCAACAACAAATAAATTGACTCGACAACATTAACTAAGATGAATACCATAATAGATGGTCATGGACCTATGAGTGGAACGTGATACAATGATGGAAATGGTGGTCAATGAGAGAGAATGGATGACCCAACTTTTTTATATGATGATAGAACATGTGCATTGTTGAATGGAGACTCAAAGTAGTAATTGTTGCTATATAATGAATATAAAAAGATGAAAAAACCCTCTAAATATTACCCACCATGAGTGGTGAGTACCTCTTTCTAGTTTTACAAGATTGAGGAAGATAACAAATGCTTGATATAGCTCATGTTGTGATGATTCCCTTGACATATTTTTAATCCAGTTGAATAAGGAGGGGTTTGGTTCCATGCATGGATGATTTTAGGGGATAAATTTCTCTCATCGGCTAATTTTCCATGGTTTTTTCAAAAACGAGATTCGTTATTTTAAAAATGATTCGCCCAAATTCTATAAGATAAAATTATTTTACCTTAAAATCGCAAAAATTTTATAAAAACTGTATAAAATCCTTATAAATTTGAATATTTTTACAAAAGTATCGCCAATCATTTATAGTTGGCATATGAAGGATTAGTAAGATTCATCAAGGTTTCTACATTTTAAAATAAATTTCCATCCTTAAAATCATCTCTGGTCCCATGTGTAGGTCCTCCAATGTAAATTTTAACGAGTCCAAAGTAGGTAAACACGATGGCCTTTTCATCTTTATAGATTCTGAAAAGGTCGTAAAGAAGAATCCATAATGTAATTTTTTGTAATGTTAGTCTCCAGGGTCCAGAAAAGTATAAAACGATACCTACGAGAAATATTCTAATCATTCTTGATTAGAGTATTCATTTTTTGTAATTAGTCTAATGAGGCCGAAAAAGGGGTAAACTATCACTCAAAAGACACCCTTTATAAGCTTTTAATGAGTTTGAAAGGAAACAAGCTCACTCAACAATATTTCCATATTTAGAGAGTCTAAAAAGATCTTAAAGGAGTCTCCAAAGAGTTCTTTTTTTCGTATAGATTTTACGATTCCAAAATAGAGATAAAAGTATATGCAATAACCTATTCTCATGTATTTTCAAGCATGAGAAAGAACAAAGAATAAGCTCAGTAACCTATTCTCATGTATTTGTGAGCACGATAAAGAACAAAGAGTAAGCTCGAGATTGGTTTCATTTTTACACAAGCTTGAAACAAAGTAAAACTATGCTTGAGTATGTTTCATTTTTTGTGAGCTTGAAACTAGGAAAACTATGCTCAGAATTGGTTTCATTGTTTTAATGAGCTTAAAACAAAAAACTGACCGTGCTTGACACTTCCCAATGTAAATTTCAAAGGTGTGTGATTGGTATTTCCCCCCCATCTTGAGAAGATAGAGTCTTAACTCCAGAATGATTACCAAAGACTAGAGACATGCCCCCCAAGCTTCATTTCATCGTCGAACTCTTCTCCCATTGCCAATTTCGATGCCAAATTAGACTGTTGGCTACTAATAGGAAAATGTTCAGTAGAAGAATAAATATGATGAAATGTCATAGGAAGATGAGTTGAAGGTTTAGTTACGAGTTCTTATCAAAGACTCGACTCAACAAGAGAGGCAACTGTTTCATTTTTTAATGAGATTGACACGAGAAAAGAAATATGCTCATAAATCAGTTTCATTTTTTAATGAGATTGAAATTGAAAATAATCTATGCTCTTTGTTGGGTTGGATACCAAGACCTCTGTTTCATTTTTAATGAGATTAAAACATAAATGGAAACCATGCTCATTGTTGGGTTGAATCCCTAGAACTCTGTTTCTTTTTTTAATGAGATTGACACAGAAATGGAAACAATTTTCATAGCTATCACCATGATCATGGATTCCAAGAGGAAAATACTTTGGAAGGAATACATGTCAGGGGACAAACCTCAATCATGGATTCCAAGAGATCTTTTCTAGATGGAAGAACAACACTCTAGAAGAAATACATGTCGATGGGGGCGATAGGGGTAGGGATAGAAGGCTCTAAAATCCCTATCGAAGATATGACCATATCAACTACCAGAGCTAAGTCAAAAGAAGGGAGAGACTCCTTCTCATTCAGACTTGAATGCATGGGACACGTTGCCACATAATTGACATGTGGTTGGATGGATGATGTTGGCATACAAGGACCATTCACGGAAGAATGATGGTTGAAAATCATATGAGGGCCAATGAATGAAATCTGGTGTATGGTCATTATGCTTCCATTACGAGGGAAACACATCACTTGAAAGAGTGTGGACACAAAATCTTGCATGGTGTAAACCTAGTCTCTCTCGAGGAAAAATTAAAGCCCAAAGGGTCGTGGACTACCATCACATCAATGTAGACCATTTTCCACCCAAAATAACAAGAAATTGAGGAAGGATCCCTAAAGCTTGACTAACCCTTCAGTTAAAATCCGACATATTATGAGTCACTGGTGCAAGTTGAGGTGAACCAAGATCTTTCCAATCATTCAAGGATAGGATGCTAACAAAATGATCCAAAAAGGATCCATAAAAGGATAAGAACAACTCAGAACTTATAGAGGCAACTTAGAACGCTCAGAATGGCTTCAATAGACAAGAAAAGGGAAAAAATTCAAAGTTCCCAAAACTTTGTTAAACTAGAATGATCGTGAAGAGCGTGTCACAAGATTTCTAACGATGCAAATGACTCTTCAAATGAAGTTACGGATCAAAAGTTATAAGCGATCAAAGTTCAGGTCAAACTTGGTCAAAAGTCAAAAATTCAAGGTGACACATGGCACCATTGCAAGGGTGACACATGGAACATTCATACAACTAAGTTGGCATGGGATGATGTGGAAAGGTCATACAAGTTTGATGACAGACACATGGGAGAATTGAGTGATGACAAGTGTCAGTTTTGTGGACAAATTATATGGTGCTACATGGCCGAGTCATGGGCTTCCATGTGGCACTGCTCTAATGATCGGTATGTGTAAAATTTATTTGACTCTATAGGATTCAAAATCATGACCTCTCCTTATTCCAAAGGCCTCATAACTCTATGCCATCCAACCTTCCATTAATTTTTTCTTATTTGTAATGTGGCTCAAATTTTATTTAAATTTAATGTTTTATATGGGTGCCAAAAGAAAGGGGCTAGGCCTTTAACCCAACCCCTAGTTATATGTTTATACCATATGACCAAAGCCTCCTCCATCCTAGGGGATTATTCCAAATTCACCATTTTAGTATCATATTCCACTATTTTTAGCATGTCCGACATTTTTAAACCACCGCCAAAATGTCCACCAATTTTAGAGCATGCGCCAAATTTGGGTGGTAACCATGTATTAAAAGAGCGGAGTCCATGTGATTTTATCCCGAGACCTCCTCCAACCTATGGAATAAATATATCTTTTCCTACTAGCATGCCAAGCATCACACTTATTACATAACCACCCACAAACATGTATAATAAAGGCCCTTCAGTCAGTGTTTTGGGACGAAGACAAGAGAGAGCACGAGAGAGGAGTATGAGCATGTCCGTACGGATTGTGTATGGACTGGGGAATGATTTTTGATATTTATTCATCATTTATTACAGGAGCAGTGGCATGCAAACTAAGGTAGGGGTGCCTCTTGGGACAAAAATTGTCTGACTCAGATCGAGGTGTGGAGATAATTATTTTTAGGTAAAACTATGCCACGAAGTTTAAAAGGAAGGAAAAGAAGACCAATATAGTAATGAGAGAAGAAGGAAAAACATATTGCATGCATTTCAAGAAGAGTGGTCATGATGAAGAACACTATTGGAAACTGCACCCAAAAAAGAAACCGAAACAGTTCGGTGGAAAGGGGAAGACAAAGACTATTGCTACAGTGTAGCAAGATCTTGCTTCTGAATCGGGAGATGAAGGAAATATCAGATCGGCTGGTGTACAAGGTAAAGATTCTGTTCATCCTAGTTCAAGCTCCAATAATGAATCTCATGTTCATGAACGAAAGAGGAATGAGTTATTTCATATACGAGTTGTATCTAAACATACTAAGATAGATACATTATTTGATTTGAGTTCCCAAGTAAAGTTAATATCTGAAGCACTTGTCAAGAAGATGGGTCTTGTAATGAAACCACATCCAAAGCCTTATCCTCATGGTTGGGTATGTGATAAAGAAAATAATAATGTCACCAAGCAATGTAAGGTCATATATTATATTGCTTCAAAGTGGATTTGGATGTTGTTACTTGTACCACTTTATATATGTGGAATAGTGTTGGGAAGTCCTTATCTTTATGATAGAAAAACAATCTTCTTTTGTCATGAGAACAAATACCACCTTACTAAAGGAGGAGTGGAATATATTTTTAGAGCTCACACCATGAGGGTAAATACAACACTTGTTAGTGTAGGGAAAATGAAAAGACTCATAACCACTAATAAGATATATGTACTCATGGTCATCAAAGAGAAAGATGTCGGGACATCCAATGCTTTCCAAGGATGTGATATGTCTCACAAAAGGAAATTAATCGGTATTGTTTCTAAGTATGATGATATTTTTCAGGAACCATATGGATTACCTCCTAAGAGAGAAATCCAACATGAGATACATATCCAACAAGATTCTCCTCTTCCTAATGTGGGCATGTACAAGATGTTAGTTGTGGAGATAACAGAGATCAAGAAACAGGTACAAGGCTTATTGGATCAAGGGGTTAGCAGGCCCATTTCATCTCCTTATGGTTCTATGATCGTGATGGTGCCAAAGAAACATGACACATGGAAAATGTGTGTCGATTATAGGGCTTTAAATAAAATCACGGTGAAAAACCGATACCCTCTTCCTCGCATAGATGATTTACTTGATCAGTTGAAGAATGTTGTTTATTTCACTAAGTTGGATTTGTGTGGTGAATATCATCAAATTAGGGTTGCAGAAGTGGATGCATGGAAGACTGCCTTTAAAACCAAACAAGTATTGATTGAGTGGTTAGTTATGTCGTTTTGGATTTGCAATGCTCCAACAACTTTCATGTGTGTGATGAATTATGTATTCATGGCTTTCCTGGATGACTTTGTGATTGTATATTTAGACAACATTCTTGTTTTTAGTGGGACTTGTGATGAACATGTAAGGCATGTAAAGAATGTATTGGATGCTTTGCAAAGGGAAAAGTTGTATGTGAAAATTTTGAAATGTGAATTTGGCAAGACTACACTTGTATACTTAGTCATATCATGGGAGGAGGAGAACTGAAGATTGATCCTTCCAAAATTGATGTGATTTTCAATTGGCCTAAGCAAAAAAGTGTAACCGAGATCCATAACTTCTTGGTTGAAGTCCAGTATTGGAGGAGATTCATTCCAAAATTCTCCTTTATAGCAGCTCCTTTGCATGCGTTAACTAGTGTGAAGAACACTTTTGAGTGGGAAAGAAAGCAACAAAAAAATTTCAACATGATTTTGAAGGAGAAGATCAGTACTGCATTATTGATGCAATATCGTAAGCCTATCTGTTACCACTTTGATACTTTTTATCATTAAATATCCTACATATGATAAAACATTATGTGCATTAGTTCAAAGTGTAAAGAAATTAAAGCACTATTTATTAGGGAAGGAAACAATTATACATACAGGTCACTATATCTTATAGTATCTTCAAGCACAGACAAAAATACAACAATATTTGCACTACAGATGTATGGGTTTTCTACAACAATTTCATTTGGTAATCAAGTACAAGAAGGGTACAAGTAACAATCGATATTCTTTCTAGACCTCCTATTGTTGCTTCTATTATTTTGAAGAATACTTCTTTATGTCATGATATCTATGTAGAACAATATGCCATAGATGAAGATTTTAAAGAAGTATATGAGAAGCTAACCCATGGTGCACAAGTAGAGAACTATTTCCTGCAAGGAAAGTTACTATATCATCATGGGAAGCTATGTATTCCTACAAGTGAACGAGTCCATGTGATACAAGAAGCTCATACTTCTCTTGTGTCTGGGTATTTTGGGGTGGGAAAAACTATGTCTCATTTTCATAGGTTTTATTATTGGCCTCAAATGAAAGAAATTGTAACTAAATATGTAAAGGGGTGTGTGATTTGTTATACTTGTAAGCCTACTAATATAAAATTGGGGCTATACTCACCACTTCTTGTACCATACCATCCATGGATTTTGTAGGGGGTTTACCAATGACCAAAGGGGATCATGATTATTTGTATGTTGTAGTGGATAGGTTCATCAAGATGTATATCTTGATTCCATGTAAAAACAAGATCATTGCTGAGCAGACTACTAATCTCTTCTTTTAGTATGTTTGGGTTCACTTTGGGTTACCCATGTCCATTGTATCATATCGAGATACTCGATTCCTTGGGGATTTCAGGACTAGCTTGTGGAGAATGATGGACACCAAAATAAAGAGGAGCACTTCATTTCATCCACAAACTGATGGACAGAAAAAGGTGGTAAACAAAACAATGGTACTTTTGCTTCCTAAGTGATGGGATGAACATATACTCTATGTACAACATTCTTATAACCGAGATTTACATTCATCCACTCAGAGTTCACCTTTTGAGACATGTTTTGGGTACCTACCAAAGGTTCCTTTGGACTTGATGTATGGAAGATATGCCAATGTGAATGAATACCGGACAGAGGACAAAGCCCGCAAGTTCATCCAAAGGATTCAATAGATACATGATGTATTCATGGAACAGTTGGAGAAGAGTCAAGCATAGTATAAATCTCATCATGAAAAGCACACAGATGATCATCAATTCCATCTTGGAGACCGGGTATGGATTCACATCAACAAGGAATGATTGAAGGGTGAAGGAAAGAAACTTAAGCCCATCTGATATGGAACCTTCACTATTTTGGAGAAAAGAGGCACTAATGATTTTCATTTATATTTTCCTCCTTATATGCAGGTTTACTTCGTTGTGAACGTAGAGAATTTGAAACTTTTTGAGCCTCCCATGATCATGGATCAAGATGAGGATGTTTCAATACCTTCAGTTGATGGGTTTGCACCTGAGTACTTGGATGAGTTACAGGAAGATATCATCCTGGACATAAGGATGATGATTTCATGGAGGGGTGATGTTGATTATCTTTGATTAGGATTAAAGGGCACACATCCAAGTAAGGAAAAGTGGATGAAGAAGGAAAAAGTGAGGGGAATATTCCCTCACTTTCCAATTGATTAATGAAAGCTTTTGGTGGTCCAAAAATCTCTCAATCAGAAGTAATGATCCAAAGAGGATCCAGAGAAGGATAAGAACAACTCAGAACTTACAGAGGCAACTTAGAACACTCAGAATGGCTTCAGTAGACAGTGAAAGGAAAAAATTTCAAAGTTCCAAAAACTCAATGAAACGGGATTTATCACGAAGAGCGCGTCGCAAGATTTCTAATGATGCAAATGGCTCACCAAATAGAGTTATAGATCAAAAGTTATAAGTGGTCAAATTTTGGGTCAAACTTTATCAAAAGTCAAAAAGTCAAGGCGACACATGGAACCACTACAAGGGTGACACATGGCACATCAGTACATATGATTTGGCATGGTATGATGTGGCAAAGTCGTACAAGTTTGATGGTAGACACATGGGTGAACAGAGTGATGACAAGTGTCAGTTTTGTGGATGAATTATATGGTGCCACGTGGCTAAGTCATGGGCTACAACCGGGCACCCCTCTAATGGTTGTTGTGTGTAAAAGATATATGACTCCATAGGAGTCTAACTCACGACCTCAAAGGCCCCACAACTCCATGCTAGCCAGCCCTCCATTACATGTTTCTTATTTGTAATGTGGCTCAATTTTTATTTAAATTTAATGTTTTATATGCGTGCGAAAGGAAAGTAGCTAGGCGCCCAGCCCCTGGTTATATGTTTATCCCATACAACCACAACCTCCTCCAGACTAGGGGATTATTCCAAATCCACCATTTTAGTATCATATTCCATTATTTTTAGCATGTCCGACAATTTTAAACCACTGCCAAAACATCCGCCAACTGTCCACCAATTTTAGAGAGCACACCAAATTTTGGTGGAAACTGTGTATTAAAAGAGTGTATTCTATAGGTTTATATCCCGAGACCTCCGCTAACCTATGGCCTAAATATATCTTTTCCTACCAGCGTGCCAAGCATCACACTTATTACATAACTGACCACAAAATTGTATATGAAAGGCCCTTCAGTCAGTGTTTCAGGATGAAGACAAAAGAGAGCATGAGTGAGGAGTCTGAGCACACCCGTATGGACTATTTACAGACCTAGGCACTCTTTTCGATATTTCTTCATCATTTATTGTAGGAGTAGTGGCATGCAAACTGAGGCAGGGGTGCTTGTTGGGAAAAAATGTGTTTGACTTAGATCGAGGCGGGGAGATGGTTATTTTTAGGTAAAATGATGCCATGAAGACAGTGGTGGAGTTAGTTTTATGATCTGAGAAAACATTATGTAGCTTAACTCTAGAATGAGGTATACTTATGTATTTTTCCAAGTTCTTTTATGGAGTTAATGAAACACCTAACTATTTGGTAGAAGGACCCGGAGATGTAGTCCACCAGGGACGATCTCCGTTATCAAGTTATTTGTGTTCATATTGCATTATTATGTCTCTTTCCTTTTGATATTTTCCTTCTTTATGGTGTACTTTAGTTTATTCTCATTTAATATGATTCTTTAATAAGTCACCTGATGAAAAGATCCCAGATCACAAAAGTTCCTTCATCTATTATAGTGTTATAAATATTCCAACCAAAAACTTCGACATCGATTTGAAAAGGTGCGCAATAAGGGAGACAATGTTTTGTTAGAGCATTCCAATCAATGGTAGTCACATTCCTTGGAGGGGGTCCATTGGAACAGGTGGAATTCCCTCTTGTCCAGAGGAATCCGCAGTGATAAGAAATACTTGAGTGAGATCCTCACTCTTCAAAGGAGGAGTGGGATTGACTGATGGGGATATCAAATTGACCACTTAATGGACTGGATCGACTGAGGAGGGACTCAAATCGATCATATGGGTTTCACTCTTCGATGGAAGAGTGGGATCGACTGATCACAGAATCAGATTGACCACTTTTTAACTGGGTAAACTAAGGATGAAACCAAATTAACCACTTGATCAACCTAAATAATTGAGGAGGGAGTCAGATTGACCAATTCATCAACTAATGGTGGGTTGGGAGAGAGTTTACGGTAACCTATTGTAAGTTATTGTTGAACATCAACATTATTTTTCAACATATATGAAGCTTAATCCAAGTAGTGACAAAGGTAAGTGTGGTGCATTTCCTTAGATAACAAGTAAGAAAATTGGACTTTACCCTTATTATTTCCAACCTGATTACTAGTCGATGGGTTTTCACCAGCATGACTTGCAACGACTGATGACGCAGATTGAGAACAAACTTGAGACCACACGTCTACAACCTTGGCAATACAAGGGAAATCCTTAAGAATATGATCACCCTTGCAAATTCTACAATGGAATTTGGGCTTGCAAGTTTTAGACATGACGACACCAACAGTGCTAGCATGATTCCCAGAGGCTTGAGGATCACTTCCAACATGTCCTACAATGGTTGGAAGCATTATTTTTTTCTTTTTTTTCTTATTCTTAATCTTCCCTTTCTTCTTCTTCTTGTCCACGTGGTTATTAGTTGTAGATATTTCACTAGGCGAAAGAGAAGAATGGGAAAAATACCCTATGGGTGAAGAAGGCAGAGGATCGACATGAGGTTGATGATCGAGGGGTGGATTGTTTACATACGAAGCACTAGGATCATTGATGTTCACGAGAGTGGAAAACAACAAAACTATTAACCCAATCATGAGATGTAACACCCATCTTTCCCCCTGTTTGTAAATATAATTATATGGGCCAAGAGACTATGGAAAACTCAATATGTGTGAATGTTTGATTTAAATGGACCTTTGTATAAAACGTCAATGAATGTAAATTCCATTATTCAATAGAAAATGGATAAGTGTTCCACGACT
>JASDQU010736646.1:106124-150793 GCA_032191745.1 Picea mariana | reverse complement strand
CTTGCTTGGTATTGTGTAAATAGTTGCCAAGATCCTGCGGGAGGAGGAGAGTAACCTCCATCCCTACTGTTGCTAATCCAGAAGAAAATATTTTATCACATAGCATTGTGGTCTAGCTCGGGGATGGCTAGTGGTAAATATGTTAGGAGTGACTGAGCCTATGGTTGGGTGGAAATGAACACCCCTTTCAGAAGTCACTTCATGTTATCTGGTTTTGAAAAGTGTTTTCATACTGTATACATTGAATTGAGAATAATGGATGGATGCATGTATTTATATATCTATAAATATTTTATGTATTGAAATGGTTAAGTCATGTGTATGCATTTGTTTCCTTTAGAATATTATGCTTCTTCTTGATTTTCCATATGCTCCAGCTTAACCCTTGAAAGTGTTTCCCCAGGGAAATTCCTCACACTTCTAGAGTCGGAGCAAGCCTCTTGGCATTGCTACCATCTCGGTAATTCCATGATATTTCCCTGCCTTGCTTCAGAACTTAAAGTTCTGTAAGCTAGGAAGGTGTTTCCTTCAAACCAGTAGTCTAAGATACCTTAGGCTCGCACCCACAAACTTAACCAAATATTGGCTAAGAGTAGAGCTTATAGCGTGAGATTCATCAAATGGTCCATATGAACAAGGTCTAGGAATCCTACGCCATGTCTCAAAGGAGCTAGCTCTTGATGGTTTTGGAGCTTTGGAATCTCGAAGCCATGGGATGTCAAAATTCACAATGGTCAAATTTACTTGAATGTTAGAGTCATGAAATTTTTTGAGTCGTTGATCTGGGGAGTCCGTTGGGTCCCCTTCTTGATCGTCCGATCGTCTAGTGAAAGGTTTCACACATGGTACTTCAGAGGAGTCCTGCCTCGAGAAAACAAAGTGGTAGTGAAGTCAAAAATTGTGAAGGTCGGAGCCGCAAGGTGAACAAGACCATTGATCGGAGGAACCTTTAGGTTCCCGTTGGGCCCCAACAACCCCCTTGTTTTTATTTAATCAAAATCTAAGGTCCCTCGAAATTTTACTTGTATTCTTCATTTTTTTCTCTTTGAATTGATTCGATTGGTTTTGGTTTTCCTTGTTTTGACATTGGTTTGAGTTTATATTCTTTTCTTTTGTTTGGTTTGAGTTTTATGAATTTCAAATGTCATTTCATTTTTATTTCTATGGAGTTTCAATGTTGATGGACGAGCTTCATAATTTGGGAGTTTGTTATTACCTCTTCCTTATTGAATTTATCTGTTATGAGCATGGCTTGGTTGAAGACATGGATTAATAACAATGATTTTATAGGAAGAACGTTTATTGCAACACATATTTTCTATGACATTTGTTCACATTTGATCAAATTTGAATGAGCGAGAGACGAACAAACAAATCTTAATTTAAATGAAAATATTAATTTTTATCAATTGTTTACTTTCGTTTAAATTATGATTATGTTGTCGTATTTTGCTCATTAGAAATAATTTTCACAAAATCATTTGGCAGGTTTAATTAATTAAATTATTTTTCCAGTATGCATCTCATTTCAAAAAAAAAAAAAAAAAAAAATTATCTATCATTTGCTTGATTTTGTGAAAACCCAAAATTAATATTTTTCTCCTCTCCATCAACTTGAAGCTTCTAGAATTTTAAGATCATATTTGAAAGGAAAATATAAACAATATGTGTTTAGAACTTATACTTAGTTTAAATTCATTTTAATTTTATTGTTCTAGATTTTGTTTTATTCAGAATTTTCAGGTTATTAATTTGGTTTCTTTTTGTTTCACATGTTTCTATCATCAGTTATTTGGTACAGATCTGATCATGGATTGATTTTATTATCTAAATGTGTTCAAGATAATTGATCCAAAAATAATATAGGATTGTTGTAAATAAGTTATGAGCAACAATAGAAAAGATTTGGAAATGCGTTCAAGAATAGAAAAATGATTTTGAGGGACTTGTTTCAGCCAAACCGTCAGGAATATGAAGAAACGGTTGAAAAATCATCTGCATAATGGAACCATTTAGGTTACATGTGGGAATGTTCCCAAACAAATGCACGATTTGAGAGATATTTGTGTCTCTTTGCGGGAAAAATTTGAGGTGGTGGAAGTTATTACTAATGCCCATGTTGTTCATTCATTGTATAAATATATGAGAAAGTTTAGAGCCAAAGGGATCTAGGAAATTGAGAGGAGGAGTTTTATCCTTTCTTTTTCCTATATTATATATTTTGTAAACTTGTTTTATTTTCAAATGGAGTAACGAATGGTTGGAATCTTTGGGACAATGGAGAAGTATTTTCAAAGAAGAATATGGAATTCTAGGTTCCTTAATGACTTTTGTCCTGTGAGTAAAATGGTTTTGTTTTCATTATAATATCTTCATATTCTTTGAGTAATTGATTATACATTGAATTAAAGTAGTTTTACTCTGTTTTATCAATACATGGTTAACTGCTATCATTTATGTATTAATTGTTTCAATCTTTAAAAGTCTATTATCCAAAAAAAAATTCCTGGACCATATGAAGAACATATTTTGTTGAAAATATATGAGAAAGAAATTGAAACTATATGAGAAAGAACTTTACTCTTTGTATTTCGTCCTGTGTAGACTGTGCAATGTTTTTTTCTTTGTCTTCTCATGTAATTTCTTGATGTGAAATGTTATCTGTGTCGAATTAGCTTTAGTTTGTTCTGCACATAATATTTTATATCATGCTTTTCGTTATGTTGTTCATTATATTTTGGTTTAGTTTATATTTGTGACTAATCATCTATTCAAGTATTTTGAGTTTACATTTGATGCTAGATAGTTGATAACACCATTCCTAAGAATTGAAATTTATTTCATTTTCAGTTATTGGACATTTCAGGGTCACATGATATATAATTATTTGTCTCTCTGTCGTCACAAACTCACTCCAGAATATGAAAAACTTCCTTGACTTTCTTCATGAAGTATTATGCTTGTTTTGTCGTAGGTTTTCTTTTGACACAAGTTAAGAGTAGCTCATGCAAATACAAAGAGATGAATTTAGCTTAGTATTGCTGATCAGTGAGACGTTAGTTAGCTTATTATTTATTTAATTTGTTGATTTGTGAATGAATAGTGATTGCATCATTTAAACGTTAATTTTCTTTGTGTATTTTTGTTATATCATTTACAATCTTACTCATTCATTGTTTATTTGTTCATTTAGAATACTAGAACAATTTTGTTTTCTTTTAATCTTTTTTACATCCATTATCTTAAAACAATTATTTTCACAAGGCTTTTCTCAAACCTTGTAAACTGTATATAACCATTGTATACAAACATTGTTAGTTACTAATTTGTAATTAAAGTGTTGATTGTTAGAGTAGTAGCTTTAGTTAGTTCACATATTTTAAATCATTTTAGGATCTTAGTTGGATAAGAGAGCCATAAAACCCATCAGGGTAGATTATACCAAATGGCTTGGGTTAACTAGACAACCCCGGACCATATCTTCCCTTCCCATTGACAGTGTGTCATAGACTCTCGTCAACAAATGGCGCTAGAAGGAGGGTCAAGGTAAATTTAATGATTAAATGTTTTACCCGTCATCCTGTCATAATTCGATATTTATAAATTATTCTTTTGTGTCATCTTGAAATTCACTAGAAGGCATGACATACTCACAAGTTGGCCTTGCAGGAGTCTTTGTTTTAAATGTATTTAATTCCCCATAGCTCCCCTAATCACTGTGTTGGAACATGATTTCCACTTCTCATTACCCGATATTCCCAACGAGACAATCTCTCACTTGTCCAAACTCACCTTTGATGGCGGGGGGGATGTATCTACAAAAGATCATCTTAACAAGTTTTGGTGTAAATGCATCAAGCATCATATTTTTGATTTAAAGGTGTTATGCAGATTGTTCTCTTTTACTTTTAGGGGTCAGATTAAACATTGGTTTGAGTCTTTTCCATCATATCACATTATTGATTGGTTTCAATTTGTAGAGAAATTTTTATATTCTTTTTAAATCTATGATTACAATCAATTATGTGAATAATTTCAGGCTTTACTAGCCAATGACAATTCATCTCCAAGTGTTTTTAACAAGCATCCATCATGTTCTCTGTAAGTTTCAACTTGATGACATGTCATTTGTACTAGATGTCCTCTCTAATGTTTGTGACATTTTCTTCCAACCATTTTCAATCGCAAATGATGAATCAGTTACAAATCCTATCACTCAATTGTGAGAAGGATTTTGTTTGTAGGATGAGAGGAATCCATCCAAAATTTTTGAACAAGAAAGGGAGGTAGAATCAATTGAAAAGATTCTTACTGAAAATTAAACTCATTTTTCCTATGAATCATTGTATATTCAGTCCTTGACCATTGTGGAAGAACATTTGATGTTGGGTCAAGGTGAATGTCCATATTCTTCTAACTCTTTCTCTAATCAGTACTTAAATTCAGTTATTCAAGAACACTTAGGTGATGAAAATGATCTTAAGTATTCTAACATTCCTATGAAACTGATTAGAGATGCAAATCTTCAATTTGAATAAGAAACCTTAAACCTTCATCCACAAATCATACCTTATCCATAGGAAATATTAGATGTTAGTCATGAAAGTTTTGAATTGTCTATTACACATGAGGAAAATTTAGATGATCATATTATGTTGAAGGATTTATCACCAAAATAGAGTGAAAGTTTTAAGGAAAGTGAAGAGGAATGTCCTGACAATACCATTGTTAAATATCATAGTTCAAGAGAATCTTTCCATGTGCTCATTTCTTATTACTTTTAGTCTTTATATCCCGATCTCTTCTTAGATTCCGGTGGACATGATACTTTACCCACGATATCTTACTCTTTTCCATCATAATCAAATCTTTTCGACATGCCAAGATTTGGTGAAATTAATTCCAAACATAACATTTATGAATTCGGATTTGATGCTTTTTCACTTTCATCACTCGCATGGAAAAAAAATGCATGTTGCAAGATGATTTTACAGGATTCATTTTTGAAAAAGAAAATTCACTCATTCTTATGGAGATCAAATATTCTACATTGCATATTCATTATTTGGTTAGTTCAAATTTTAATGATTATGCTTCGCATTTTGAAATGATCCATCTCATCAAATGAAGTGTTCAAAGAAATAATCTAATTGATTTCATGAATGCTCTTATGATGTGTTCTCCATTGACAGATCTAATTCATCAAAGTCATAGTTTGCATCCTAATTTTTATGACAAGATTACAGAGTGGCTGGAGGATTCATGCATCAAGAAGTTTCAAAAGAATGGTAAGGTTGTGCTTCTTGTGTTTTTAAATGAATATATAGGAGGTAAGAATGACATATTTATTTTGTATCTTCAAATACTACATTCTATTATTCTGGTTTTTGACTTTCTATGCCTTGCAGGATTGAAGAGTTTCTTGCGGCTGCACTAGAAATACGATTTTACTTAGCGTTTTGATCTATGTAGAAATTAGAGTAGGTGTAGGAATAGAGTCATTTTGGGTTTTTCTTGCCTTTTCACTTTTTTTTCTTTTGAATAATGTAGTTATGAAGGAGCGTGGTTATGCAAAGAGAACCATCGTCTGAATATTGTGAGGGAAGTCTTCTTTTAGTTGATTTATTTTTCCTTTTCGCAATTGTCTTGACTAAATGTTTTTTTCTCAAAACTTGGGAGCGTCATGCAATGATTTTATATATTATGAAGCATTAATAAAGATATTAGCGATTTGATCTTAGTTTTACCCTAACAAACATAGCTTACCACTACACGTAATTTCACTCATCTTGGTTAAGAATTTTTCTATGACGTTTAATAATAAGCTTCGTAAAAATGATGTATCATGAATCACTATCTTAAGAAAAGAACCTTCCTATATGAAAAAATTTGAATTGTGTTGTTCTTCCTTTTTTATCCTCTTTCTCTATGAGAGGTTGGCATGGTTTTTTTTTTGGTCAAGTTTTTTTTAAAAGTGAGTTTTTTCTATTTTGATTTTTTTTGTTTTGATATACTTCTCATTTTGAATCCCATTAATAAAATCTGATTCAGTTTGTTGTGCATTTTATTTATTTTTTCTTTCTTTGATTGAAATTTCTACTTGTTTGTCTTTTTGAATAAATATATTTCTGATCAAAGAGCAATTCTCGAAGGAAGCATTCATTTCAAGACTTATGTTTTTGAAAGAAATTTGAAACAGTTCAAAAAAATTTTGATGTTAAGGTTTAGCTCAGATAATTGATTTGTAATTCAGTTGAGTACTATGAAATCCTAAACTGTCTTTGTCATAGTATTACCCATAAAATGTGTCGCGATATTTGGAAATTACGATTATCCTTAGACTTTTTACACCGTCCCTATTCTTAAAAGATCACTTTTAAGTGATTCCCCATTCTCTAGATGATTTCTTAACTGAAATATAAACTATCTAAACCATGATAAAATTTCAAGTTTTTGAAAGCAAATTAAAAAAAAAAATGATCAGTTGTTGACTTGTAGTGCAATTAACCTCTAGTATCACCCCATTGTCTTTGTCATCAATAAATCTATAATTATATTATTATTTAAAAGTGGCATAAGAGGGTTGGAATAACTTAATCATGGGAAGTGTGTGTAAACCCATCGGGGTACTGAACAGGCTCGCTGGCAGCGGGGAAATGCACACATGATACCAAGACAACTTCATCAGGGCACTAAACAAGCCTCTTGGCAGCGAAGAAATGTCAGGTCGAGAGGTAGCAGGTATATGTTTTTAAATTAACTTTTATGGAAGTATGAATCATATGGATACAACTATTGGATGGGATTAAAGCATTTGAGTGGGTTAAATGATATCCCTGTCGAGGCTATGGACGCCTACTGGAAATAGTGGCTCTGTCAATGGTATTGAAGTCATTTTCATAAGCATCGTGACTCTTTGATTAAAACACAACTTCAGGTTATAATCCTTTTTAAAACTATTGTTTTCTTCTTTTCTAATATTTTTCTATAAATCTGAGCTAATCTTAATATTGTGTAATATTAAAGTGGATTTCTTTCAAAGAAACTTAAAATTGTATCCAAGTCTTATTCTGACTCCCTCTAATGAAATTTTAACAGGTCTGAGATAACTTATTCACCTAGTAAGTTTCCATTTGTTGGGCCCCAACAACCCCCTTCTTTTTCTTTAATCAAAATGTAGGTTCCCTCGAAACTTTAGTTGGATTCTTCGTTTGTTTCCCTTTGACTTGATGGGATTGGTTTTGGTTTTGGTTTTCTTTGTTTCGAGATTGGTTTGAGTTTATATTATTTTCTTTTGTTTGGTTTGAGTTTCACAAAATTCAAATGTCATTTCATTTTTCTTTCTAAAGAGTTTTGATATTGATGGACGAGCTTCATAATTTTGGAGTTTGTTATTACCTCTTCCTTATTAAATTTATCTGCTATGACCATGGCTTAGTTCAAGACATGGATTATTAACAATGATTTTAGAGGAAGAATGTTTACTGTGACACATCATTTCGATGACATTTTTTCACATTTATTCAAATTTTAATGAGGGAGAGACGAACATAGAAATCTTAATTTAAATGAAAACATTATTTTTTATGAATTGTTAACTTTCGTTTAAATTGTGATTATGTTGTCATCTTTTGCTCATTAGCAATCATTTTTACAAAATCATTCGTTAGGTTTAATTAATTAAATTCTTTTGTTAGTTTGCATCTAATTTAAAAAAAAAATTATCTATCATTTGTTTGATTTTGTGAAAACCCAAAATCAATATTTTTCTCCTCTCCATAAACTTGAAGCTTCTAGAATTTTAAGATCATATTTGAAAGGAAAATATAAACAATGTTTGTTTAAAACTTATAGTTAGTTTAAATTCATTTTAATTTTATTTTTCTAGATTTTGTTTTATTTATAATTTTTAAGTTATTAATTTGGTTTCTTTTTGTTTCACAAGTTTCTATTATCAGTTATTTGGTACGGATCTGATCATGGCATGATTTTATTATGTAAATACGTCCAAGATAATTGATCCAAAAATAATATTGGATTGCTGCAAATAATTTATGAGCAACAACAGATAAGATTTGGGAATGCGTTCAAGAACAAACAAACGATTTTGTGGGACTTGTTTCAGCCAAACCATAAGGAATTTGATTGAACAATTGAAAACCCATCTGCAAAATGGACCCATTCAGCTTACAAGCAAAAATTTTCCCAGACTAATGCACGATTTGAGATCTATTTGTGTCTCTTTACGGGGGAAATTTCAGGTGGTAGAAATTATTACTGACGCCCAGACTGTTCACTCATTATATAAATATATGAGAAAGTTCAGAGCCAAAGGGATCCAGGAAATTGAGAGGAGGATTTTTATCCTTTCTTTTTTGTATATTATATCTTTTGTCAACGTTTTTTCTTTTCAAATGGAGTAACGAATAGTTGGAATCTTTGGGACAATGGACAAGTATTTTCAAAGAAAAATATGGAATTCCGGGTTGCTTAATTGCTTTTGTCCTGTGAGTAAAATGGTTTTGTTTTCATTTTAATATCTTCATATTCTTTGAGTAATTGATTATGCATTGATTTAAATTATCTTTAATCTGTTTTATCAATACATGGTTAATTGCTATCATTGTGTATTAATTTTTTCAATCTTTAAGAGTTTATTATCCCAAAATATTCTTCTTGGACCATATGAGAAACAAATTTTGTTGAAACTATATGAGAAAATAGTTTACTCTTTGCATTGCGTCCTGTGTAGACTATGCAGTGTTTTTTTTTTGTTTTCTCATGTAATTTGTTGATGTGAAATGTTATTTGTGTCGAATTAGCTTTATTCTTAACTGCACATAATGTTTTATATCATGTTATTTTTTATGTTGTTCATTATCTTTTGGTTTAGTTTATATCTATGACTGATCATCTATTCAGGTATTTTGAGTTTACATTTGATGCTAGATAGTTGGTAACACCATTCTCGAGAATTGAAATTTCTTTCATTTTCAGTTATTCGACATTTCAAGGTCACATTATATATAATTATTTGTCTTTCTGTCATCATCAAATCGCTCAACAATATGAAACACTTCCTTGAATTTCTTCAGAAAGTATTATGCTTGCTTTTGTCATAGGTTTTCACTTGACACAAGTTACGAGGAGCTCATACAAATACAAAGAGATGAATTTATCTTAGTACTGTTGATCAACGAGAGGTTAGTTAGTGTATTATTTATTTAATTTGTTGATTTGTGAATGAATAGTGATTGCATCATTTAAACATTAATTTTCTTTATCTATTTTCCTTATATCATTTACAATCTTACTCATTCATTGTTTTTTTTTCATTTAGAGCACTAGAATAATTTTGTTTGTTTTTAATCTTTTTTAGATCCATTATCTTAAAACAATTATTTTCACAAGGCTTTTCTCAAACCTTGTAATTTGTATATAACCATTGTATATAAACATTGTTAGTTAAGAATTTGCAATTAAAGTGTTGATTGTTAGAGTAGTATCTTTAGTTAGTTCACATATTTTAAATTGTTTTAGGATCTTAGTGTTGATTTTCCATAGCATTAGGTTAATCATGTTGTTCATTTCAATTTCATCATGTCTTAACTATAAAAAAGAATGTTGCAACAACCAAGATCACCAGAAGAAACATCATCCACAAGTACAAAAGATATATCATGGGAAACTCTTATCAACAAGGGAGAAAAACCCAACCAAATCCTTTTCTATATTCTTCAAGAGAAAAACCTTTCACCACCAAGAATGACTTAGCACACAAGAGGGTGCTTAAGCTCTAGAAACCCTAGCACCCAAGAGAGGTGCACCACTTTTCCAAGTAGAAGTGTTTGTTGAAACTTCCAAACTCACAAGGAAGATATGATTCTACAATGGAGGATTATCTCTTACTTATATTAGACTTGACCATTCAAAAAAAGAATCTATTGGCTCAACAGGGCCGACCTCTCTAAGTCACTATACAATTTATTATTATTATTATTATTATTATTATTATCAATATTAATTATCTTTTACATTTGTTATTAAAAACATTAAGGTGGGGCCAAACAAAACCCTTTACATGATAACTAGCGTTATAGGTATGTCTGACTCGTGAACAATATATAGAAAAGGATCTAATACACTAACTAGCTCTCATCCACTAGGGGCACATCCATAGGGATGCCATGGACCTCATTCACTCAATACATAGATGAACCAGGTGCTCATCCACAGGCACGTCCACTCTACAATTCTTCTTTCCCACTTCCACCAACAAACAGATCATCTGGAGTCTTCTCGTCAACTCTATTGCTTAGAGGAGGCCATCACTTCATCTTCATTTTTGTTCACATGATGTCGTGCCCAACACTTTTGAGATTTCCCATGTTCATGTTATGCTAAGCCATAGACACATCCTAACTCAACAGATCACTTTTACATCGGATAATCATCTAGAGTTCTTCTCACTCACGTCATGGAGGACGCCATCTCTACCTTCCTGACTCTGTCCTAGGTAAGAATCATGAACCCTTCATAGGGGATTTCTCTCAAGTTTGTAAGCTGAGAGAAAGACTCACATGGTTTCTATGTTCCACATCTCACAGGTTTGTAAGCTGGAGGATGTCTCCCATAACTTCATTCATCAACACTCCCTCTTAGATAGGGAGGCATTCTTCATCAACCCAAGTCTCATACCGATGTACTTTGAACTTTGTTTCTAGATAAGGTCATCCATACTCCCTCTTAACTCGAAAGGATTTCTTCACCAAATAAATGTTTGCAGTCTACTCAGGTGTAGGAAGGTACTGCAAGTCTACACTTTTATTTTGTGGTATATATTAGATATAAAGATACTTCATCATTGTATTTTGAATCATCACAAAACAATAGAATCTTAAGGAGCTTTATACACACCTCTTATTTATCATCATAGGATCCATCTCATGGTCAAGTTAAATCTGTCAGAATTTTTTGAAGCCACATTTCTTCGCACACTCGTTGTTATATATACTATATATCTGATGCACTCAAGGCCACTGAGTTTTGATTTATGTTTTGTCAGGAAACCTTGGAAGACTTGAAGGTAGAACATCAACCGAATTTTCTTTTCCGATCCACTGTGCTTTTTTATCAATCTGAATCGACATATTCTCCCAACTAAAGTTCACATTGGAGGCATATCTCAGACCATATCCAACTGTGTCTTAATACATGTTTTGTTGTTGCCTAGTGAGTCTGTCTCGGTTGACTCATCACATTTACTACATAGCATGAATCAAGTTTGGTGTTAACCAGATACATCGGTGATCCAATCAATTGTGGATTAGTCTCATCTAAATCATCATCAATCTTCTTCTTTAAATCCATCATGACAGATTTTCATTCTTTCATACTTCTTTAATATTCCTACTATATATTTTCCTTGAATCAAGAAAAATTCATTGGTCCTTTGTCATACTTCTTGTCCCAAGAAGTAGTGTATCATACTCAGATCCTCTCTGAAAATCAAAAATCAATGATTTATTGTTTTCAACAACAACGATTTCTAAATAAGTCATGAAAATCAGGCTCTTGTCACAAACATTGTAATAATATAGGTTTGGATCAATAACACTCTTGTTGAAATCCAAACTCATCAAGAATATGTGTATCTGATATAGTTTCCATCTCATGGAAGGTAGTATGGATGGAAGTGTATCAGGTTCACTGGGTCAAGTGTCTCATTATAGAGAACTCTCTCTGTTTATGAGAAACCTCTGGCTATAGGTCTCAGTTTTTTTTTTGAATTTATCGACACTTCCATCAGTTGCATGCCTATAGATCCACTTGGAAGTTACCACAAACTTCCCTTTCTGGTTCCTGAATAATATTTTATGCATCATTATTTAATATTTATTGGTATTCTTCTATTACAGAATCTTTCCATACGTGTTATCTTGTTGATTCTCTAAGACAAGGAGTCTCAACATCAATGAAGTGGCTCATGATTGAAGGATATCTCAAAAAATATCTTTTTTCTTTCTCGAAATGTGCCTTGAGAGGCTTGTATGTTTTTCCGCCTCTTGCAAAGTGAGTTTAGATATGACTTTTATGTCCTACTACAATATCTCTAAACATATCAACTAGAGCAACTGGATCAACTGGAATAATGTCTTTCTCCCTCTGAAATGATTAAGGGGGAGAAGGTATAGTCTTATTGTCAATATCCATCTGAGATTCTCTGGATCTTTGAAGGACTATCTCTTCTTCAAGGACAATGTTTTTGTTTGTCTCAATCTGTCTCCGACCAAGGATGTCGAACTGGAATGTCTTTGAAGATTCATTGTATCCTTTCTTTCTAAAGGATCTATCTTGGGATTCTTCTCTTTGGGTACATAAAAATACATTGGGCACCCAAATAACCTGAAGTGTTCAATCTCAGGCTTCACTCTGGTGAAGGCTTCTATTCTGGTGAAGACTCTTGTTCTGAACATATACTGCGTCATGTATTCTTATGCTTATGAAATCATAGAAATATTATGATCATGCATTATTGCATTGATTGTATCAAGGATGGTTCTATTCTTCCTCTTTCTCAAATAGTTTTGACTCCCTCTTAAGGATAAGCATATTCCTTTGTTCTTGACCTGTCTGGAACAAGAAAATAAGAGGAACCAAAACAAGAGTATATCCTAAAGGAGAATAATGAGTACATCTCTAAAATCTAAAAAATTTAAGGATTGTTATCAAAGCTACAACACCTATAATGTAGCAAACTTTAGAAATATAGGTTAGAGGAATGACAATTACAACAATCAAACCTAGATTCTTCATTTCCAGTGTGTTTATTTTCTTCCAAGTCTCCTTCACTTCAAGATAACAAGTGCTTTCTTCAACCTCTCTTTTGTACTAGGAAAATATTCTATCTTCACTGAAGGTTGGGTTAGATAACACACTCTATGATCTCAATTTTAATCCATCTAATATCCTAACTTTAATTTTGACCAAAGGTTAGTATGATTTTCATAGCTTCAACATGCAACCTAGATCAAAATATGTCATAACAAATAGATGCATATCATAATAATCAAACCTGGGTTGCATTATTCCTCTGAATTTGTTGGATCTTCAAATCCTTTTGGATCTATGGAAAGAGATCCCTTCTCCTGCAAATACCCTTTAAAGCTTAACAATTTAAACATATGTGAGTACATACCTCTAATTTCATTTGCAGGTAGTGGCTCCATATGGTAGTAGTGGTAAAAACTCTTTAAAATAATTCAAGGGTGACCACAATTGGTACAACAGTTGATACTTCAACTGATACTACAACTAATTCTAAAAATGTAACATCAATTGCAACTTAGGGTTTTATGAGGAAGCCCTAATTTTTCAAACTTCATATTTTAAAATTCTGATCGAGGGGATACATGTGATGATATGAGGTGAGTAAGCTAGTGCAGTCACATTTCTGAAAATCTAATTTTCACCCCCTCAAACTTGACCAACAGATTTATGGACTGGTGCTTCTAGTTTTCTGGTACTTCTAGTTTTCTGGTACTTCTGGTACTCTGGTACTTCTGGTTTTCTGGTACTTCTGGTACTTTGTGAAAGCTAGTGTTTCACTTTCTCGAAGATATACCCACTAAAAAGATGCATTGATGGTGCCAAAGAGCTCCTTGGGTTAGGGCACACTTTTCTAGATGGTTTTGAGGTTGAAAATCTTCTTCAATAAAAATCTTGAATTTTCTTGTACGACAACAATGGCGTTTTCCCTTTTTCTTTTGAAGAATGCTTGTGCAATGGGTTCTTTCAAGACCTATGCTCTGACACCATGTTGATTTTCCATAGCATTAGGTTAAGCATGTTTTTCATTTCAATTTCATCATGTCTTAACCATAAACAAGAATGTTGGAGCAACCAAGATTACAAGAAGAAATGCCATGCACAAGTATGCAAGATATATCATGGGAAACCCTTCTCATAAAGGAAGAAAAACCCAGCCAAATCCTTTCTATATTCTTCATGAGAAATACCTTTCACCACCAAGAATGACTTAGCACACAAGAGTGTGCTTAATCCCTAGAAACCCTAGTGCCCAAGAGAGGTGCGCCACTTTTCCAAGTACAAGTGTTTGCTAAAATTGCCAAACTCACAAGGAATATATGATTCTACAATAGATAATCATCTCTTACTTATATTAGACTTGACCATTCAACAAAGGCGTTTATTGGCTCAACAGGGTTGACTTCTCTAAGTCACTATATAATTTATTATTATTATTATTGTTATAATTAATATTAATATTAATATCAATATCAATATTAATTATATTTTACATTTATTATTAAACACATTAAAGTGGGGTTGACCTGTACCCTTTACATGATAACTAGGGTTGCACTTAGGTATGACTCTTGAACAATATATAGAAAAGTATTTGATACGCCCACTAGTTCTCATACACTAGCAACACATCCATAGGGATGCCATGGACTTGATTCACTCCATTACACAGATGAATCGGGCCTTCACACGTTCACCTGTGCTCATCCACATGCACTTCCACTCTACAGATCTTCTTTCCCGCTTCTACCATTAGGAGTATCATCTGTAGTCTTCTCATCAACGATGGTGCTCAGAGGAGGCCATCACATCATCTTCATTTTTGTTCACATGATGATGTTCCCAACACTTTTGGGATTTCCCATGTTCACCTTGTGCTCAACCACAGGCACATCCTAACTCAACAGGCCATCTCTACATTCTTGATTCTGTCCCAGGTAGGAACCACGAACCCTTCATAGGAGATTTCTCTTAGGTTTGTAAGCTGAGTTAAAGACTCACATGGATACTATGTTCCACATCTCATAGGTTTGTAATTTGGAAGATGTCTCCCATAGCTACATTTATCAACACTTAGTTGGCTAACAGAGCCATAAAACCCGTCAGGATAGATTATACCAAACATCTTGGGCTAAGTCGACAACCCCATACCAAAAATTCCCTTCCTGTTCATAGTGTGTCATAAACGCCCATCAACAAATGGCGCTAGAAGGAGGGTCAAGGTAAATTTAATGATTAAATTTAATGTTTTACTCAATTGAGAGAAGAATTTGTTTGTAGGATGACAGGAATCCATCCAAAAAATTTGAACAAGCAAGGGACATAGAATCTATTGAAAAGGTTCTTACTGACAATCAAACTGGTTTTTCCTCTGAATCATTGTATATTCAATCCTCGACCATCGTGGAAAAATATTTGATGTTGGGTCAAGGTGAATGTCCATATTCTTCTAACTCTTGCTCTAATCAATACTTAAATTCAGTTATTCAAGAACACTTAGGTGATGAAAATGATCTTAAGTATTCTAATGTTCCTATGAAACTAATTAGAGATGTAAATCTGCAATTTGAAGAATAAACCTTAAGCCTTCATCCACAAATCATACTTTATCCACAAGAAAGATTAGATGTTTGTCATGAAAGATTTGAATTGTCTATCATACATGAGGCAAATTTAGATGATCATATTATGTTGAAGGATTTATCACCAAAACAGAGTAAAATTTTTAATGAAAGTGAAGAGGAATGTCTTGAGAATACCATTGTTAAATATCGTAGATGAAGAGAATCTTTCCATGTGCTCATTTATTATTCCTTTTACTCTTTATATCTCGATATCTTCTTATATTCTTGTGGACATGATACTTTACCCATGGTATCTTACTCTTTTCCATCACAATCAAATCTTTTCAATATGCCAATATTTTATGAAATTAATTTAGAAAATAACATTTATGAAGTCAGATTTGATGCTCTTTCACTTTCATCACTCGCATGGAAAAAAATACATGTTGCAAGATCATTTTACACGATTTATTTTTGAAAAATATAATGCACTCATTCTTATGGAGATCAAATATTCTACATTGCATATGAATTCTTTGGTTAGTTCAAATTTTAATGATTATGATTTGCATTTTCAAATGATCCATGTCATCAAAGGAAGTGTTCAAACCAATAATATAATTGATGTCATGAATCCTCTTATGATGTGTTCCCCATTGACAGATCTAATTCATCGAATTCATAGTTTGCATCCTAATTTTTATGACGAGATTTTCGAATTGTTGGAGGATTCATACATCAAGAAATTGCAAAAGAATGGTAAGATTGTGTTTTTTGTGTTTTTAAATCAGTATATAGGAGGTAAGCATGACATATTTTATTTTCATCTGCAAATACTACATTTTTTTATTATTATTTTCGAATTTCTATGCCTTGCAGGATTGAAAATGCTCTTGTGGCTGCACTGGAAATATGATTTTACTTAGCGTTTTGATATATGTAGAAATTAGAGTAGGTGTAGGGATAGAGTCATTTTGGGTTTTTCTTTCCATTTCAAATTTTCTTATTTTGAATAATGTAGTTATGAAGGCATGTGTTTATGGAAAGAGAATCATCGTCTGAATGTTGTGAGGGAAGTCTTCTTTCAATTACTTTATTTTCCTTTTCGCAGTTGTCTTGATTAATTGTTTTTCTTTTCAAAACTTGGCAGCATCATGCAATGATTTCAGATATTATGAAGCATTAATAAATATATTAGGGATTTGATCTTAGTTTTACACTAACAAACATAGCTTACCATTGATCGTAATTGCACTCATTATGGTTAAGGATTTATCTCTGACGTTTAATAATAACCTTGGTCAAAATGATGTATCATGAATCACTATATTAAGAAAATAACCTTCCTATATGCAAAACTTTGAACTGTGTTGTTCTTTCTTTTGATCCTCTTTCTCTATGAGAGGCCGACATGTTTTTTTTTAGTCAAATTCTTTTTAAAGTGAGATTTTGATATTTAGATTTTGTTTGTTTTTATATACTTTTGATTTTGAATCCCATTAATAAAATCTTATTCGGTTTGTTGTGTGTTTTTTTTTGTTTTCTTTCTTTGATTCAACTTTCTTCTTGTCTATATTTTTGAATAAATATATTTCTGATCAAAGAGCGATTGTTGAAGGAAACATTCATTTCAAAAATTATGTTTTTGAAAGCAATTTGAAACAGTTCAAATAGTTTTTGATTTTAAGGCTCAACTCAGATAGTTGATTTGTAAGTCACTTGACTACTCTGAAATCTTAAACAGTCTTTGTCAGAGTATTACCCTAGAAATGTGTCGAGATATTTGAGAATTACGATTATCCTTAGACTTTTTACACGATACCTATTCTTAAAAGATCACTTTTAAGTGCTTCCCCATTCTCTAGATGATTTCTTAAATGAAATATAAAATCTCTAAACCATGATAAAACTTCCAGTTTTGAAAGAAAAAAAATAAAAATATGATCAATTGTTCACCTGTATTGCAATTAACCTCCAGTATCACCCTACTCTCTTTGTCATCAATAAATCTATAATTGTATTATTATTTAAGAGTGGCATAAGAGGGTTGGAAGAACTTAAGTGTGGGAAGTGTGTGTAAACCCGTCGAGGTACTAAACAGACTCACTGGTAGCGGATAAATGCACACATGATACCAAGAAAAATGCATTGGGGCACTAAAGAGGCATGTTGGTAGTGAAGCAATGTCGGTTCAAGAGGTAGCAGGTATATATTTTTAAATTAACTTTTATGGAAGTATAGATCATGTTGATACAACTATTGGATGAGATTAAAGAATTTGATTGGGTTAAATGAAATCCCTGTCGAGGCTATGGACGCCTGCTTGCAGTCGTGGCTATATCAACAATATTGAATTCATTTTCATAAACATCGTGAATCTTTGATTAAAACAAAAATTCAGGTTATAATTCTTTGTAAAAGCATTCTTTTCTTCTTTTCTGATATTTTTCTATAAATATGAGCTAATCTAAATATTGTGTATTATTAAAGTGGATTTGTTTCAAAGCATCTTAAAATTATATCCAAGTCTTATTCTTATTCCCTGCAATGAAATTTTAATAGGTCAGAGATAACTTCTTCACCCAGTAAGTCACCATTTGTTGGGCCCCAAAAACCCCCTTCTTTTTATTTAATCAAAATGTAGGGTCGCTCAAAATTTTACTTCGATTCTTTCTTTGTTTCCATTTGACTTGATTGGATTGGTTTTGGTTTGATTTGTTTCGAGGTTGGTTTGAGTTTATATTCTTTTCTTTTGTTTGGTTTGAGTTTCATGAAATTCAAATGTCATTTTGTTTTTATTTCTATAGAGTTTTGATGTTGATGGATGAGCTTCGTAATTTGGGAGTTTGTTATTACCTCTTCCTTAATGAATTTATCTGCTATGAGCATGGATTGGTTGGAGACATGGATTAATAACAATGATTTTACAGGAAGAATGTTTATTGTGACACATCTTTTCTATGACATTTGTTCACATTTGATCAAATTTGAATGAGGGAGAGACGAACATAGAAATCTTAACTTAAATGAAAACATTATTTTTTATCAATTGTTTACTTTCATTTAAATTATGATTATGTTGTCGTCTTTTGTTCATTAGAAATCATTTTCGCAAAATCATTTGGTAGGTTTAATTAATGAAATTCGTTTGTCAATTTGCATCTAATTTCAAAATCAAAAAATTAAAAAATTAAATTATCTATCATTTGTTTGATTTTGTGAAAACCCAAAATTAATATATTTCTCCTCTCCATCAACCTCAAGCTTCTAGAATTTTATGAGAATGAAGATTACTCTTTGTCTGTCATCCTATGTAGACTATGTAGTTTTTTTTTCTTTGTGTTCTCATGTAATTTCTTGATGTGAAATGTTATGTGTGTCGAATTAGCTTTAGTCTCTTCTGCACATAATATTTTATATCATGTTTTTCTTTATGTTGTTCATTATCTTTTGGTTTAGTTTATATTTGTGACTTATTATCCATTTGATTATTTTTAGTTTACGTCTGATGATAGATAGCTAGTAACACCATTTCTAAGAATCGAAATTTCTTTCATTTTCAGTTATTGGACATTTCAAGGTCACATGATATATAATTATTGTCTTTCTGTCATCATAAACTCACTCTAGAATATGAAACACTTCCTTGAATTTCTTCAGGAAGTATTATGCTTACTTATATCATAGGTTTTCACTCGACATAGTTTATGAGGACCTCATACAAATATAGAGAGATGACTTTACCTTACTACTGTTGATCAGCAAGAGGTTATGTAACGACCCACTCGTTACGGATACAAGCGAAGCATAAGTGAAAAAATATTTTTTTTGTTTTTAGCCAAGAAGTCGACGACGACAAAATTTTAACCACACAATTGACGATGAACGCAAGCACACAATCCAAGAAATAGGAAACTATGACTCCATGCATTGGTAGAAGAAAAACTGGGCGAAACATGCGTAGAACAACAAGGAGAAATGACTACCCACCTGACACAACATGGCCATGCCTACAAGATAAGGGACAACACCCCCATCCCAAAACAACAGCCTCGAAAGCTAGATAACTAGAACCTCGATGGCGAGAAACCAAACCCATGAAGGTGTTGCAACCAAGCACCATCAATGTACTTACAACATCAAAAAAATCCACTACAGGAAGTATAGGCCCCAGCCAAGTTATCAATCTCCTCTATCCAATAGGGCATGCAATGATCCCCTCATCAGGAATCATGTTGTCCCCGGGTGATAGGCGCAATGATAACCCTAGTGCTACATAACCTAACGGGACCAAGGACTCAAGAAAATCTAGCATGTTAGGAGGGGAAACAACTGTCAAGAAGAATACACCCACACCCAAGCAACAAATCATTAAGATGTAAGATGACGTCACTCGAAGGAAGCGCAAGATAAGGCATGACTTTGCCAACAACCCAACCAATTGTCAAGTCTACGCTAGTCAATAATTACAGTCTATTTTAATCATTGATTACAAATATAACTTAGCAAGCCTAAATTACAAATTTGTCATTAATGTACAATCTAATTTAACCTTAATACAAATCAATTTGAGCAATTCTAAATTACAAAATAGTCATTAATGTTCCATCTAATTTAACATTAAATGAAAATCAAATTGAGCAAGTCTAAATTACAATTTGGTCATCAAGGTACCATCTAATTTAGCATTAAATGCACATCAAATTAATCAAGTCTAAATTACAATTTGGTCATCAATGTACCATCTTATTTTAACATTAAATGCGAATCAATTTAGCAAGTCTAATTAAGTCAATGCTAACACTATAAACGATAATTATATTCTAATTTAACAAGTCTGGTTTAATTTATAAGAAAACTAAACTAACAAGTCTATTTTAAGTTAATCTAAAGGTTGTCTATTCAAGGGTTGTTAAAAGAAGAGATTGTCTATCATAAATGCTAAAAATTTGTTGTATAATAACTCCATCCCTTTACACCTGCCATCTATTAAATTGTTAATAAATGTGCATGCAGTCAACTATTAAAGGTACACGCACTTTCCATTAAAATGTGAATTGCTGGGAATTGAATGTCATTCCTTTACACCTGCCAGCTAATAAATTTTCCGTTAAATGTGCACGCAGTGCATACGCTGTACATCAATATCAATAATTTGACAGTAATTTATAAGCCACCAATGACTATACTCACTGTCTGAGGATGCTATTTTCTAGTCAAATAAAAGGCGTTGTCATTAATATAAGATCACAGGCAAATGAAGTTTAAAACACAGTCAGTTATAAATTTATATCTGTCATTAATATAACTCCATTGTTGAAGATGTAAAACGTAGTTAAGAGTTTACTACCATTTAAAATGCAGGTAATACCTCCCAGCAGATACGGATCATTCATTCAATGCATCATAAAATTATTTAAAATGCATTCAATGTAGGTGATGATTAAATGCAATGTATTCCCAAAGTGGGTAACGTCTCCAGGTAACAAGAAAATTGCAGTCTTAACAGCCACAATTTAAGTCTTAACCATGGAAAAATCACAGTGTTTTAATGTAAGAAGGAAATAGTTGTTTAAAATAAAGGTACGCTCTGTGAACTAAAATGAAAATAACACTGATGATAAATGTAATAATCTTTGTCTTGCAACCAGGAAACAATAAGAGATAACCGAGAGGAAAATAATCATAGGCTATACAAGAATATCAAAACAAACATAAAGGTAAACAAAACTCCCACCAATATGCCCCCATTAACCAGTAAGGCACAGACAATTCTTGGAGGAAAAAAAAAACATGCAAGATATACAATTCACATGGAAAAATTTGCCCCCCCCCAAAAAAAAACGGATTGCAGTCTTAAAATGCAACGAATTCAGTCTTAATAATGGAAAATTGCCAGAGTAACAAAGGGGAAAATAGAATTCACAACTAGTGGCCAAAATCGCAGTCTTAAAATGCAACGAATTCAGTCTTAATAATGGCAAATCGCCAGAGTAAAAAAGGGGGAAATAGCCTTCTAATAATTTAAATACATAAGAAAGAAAAAGGAAATTGCAGTCCAAATGAATGTAAGGGTCGTCAACAAAAGGACAATGCAGTCCCAATAGCCTTCAATTGTTAAATTGCAGAGGTGAAAAATGCAAAGAATATTTCTATCATTAAAGCAAACACGAAGTTAAGTTGCAGGGAGGTATCACAACACAGATTTAATTTAACCAACAATATGTAAAAACACAGAATTAAATTCATCCAACATTATATAAAAACACAGATTTAAATGTATCTGGCGATATTTAAAAATGCAGAGTTAAATTGATCCAACAACTTATATAAACACAGAGTTAAATTTTCTTGGTTGAGGGTGTTGAAATGCAGGAAATACCAAACATAGTTTTCAGATTACCGAGAACAATTAAGACGCAGAGGTGATAAAACAAGAAGATACCCAAGCAAAGAAAAGATCAAGGTGCAGAGATAAGAAGGGGTAAACTATTGGGAAAACACATCCTTCGCTCATCATCCATGCACATAAAATCAGGGCATTAGAATCTATAGGTCGATGTGCACCGAAGTGACAACCATCAATTTGGCTCTTGGGCGACTGCTCAGGCATGGAATGATGAACTAGGGATGAGGATGAAAGGTTCAACTCTTCACAACAATCAACAAACCAAGGGATAGGAACAACATCCAGGGATCGAAATCCAGGGGAATCAATCAACAACGAGGTTAAGGCTATGGAGAAATTAAGTTATCAGTTAGAATGCTAAGTCAACATTTCCTTACCCAATTAAAAATATAGAATTCAAAGCATGAGGTATATTAAAAATCTACCATGTCGTATCAAGTAAGAATAATGTAGCCCAAGTCATCCACTCTGAGTCGTTATCTCACGTGCTCCGTACTGCTCCTGCTTGCCAACTGGTGAGACTTTACTAGTATCTCCCAGCCAACACTAGGGGTACTCTTCTTCCCCCTTAGCCCCCCAAGCCACAAAGGGGCCATGCACATTGAACCAGAAAATAGCTAGCTCTCGGCTGTCCTCGCAAGGCCAAGCTACCACTCCTTACCAATCTGGGTATAACAACTCCCACAAGATAACTTATTCAAGTCTAAAATTCTGTAGCATAACATTACGAATCACTGAAGAGATCCATCATCGTCCTCCTCCCTCATTTATATAGAGTTTCTAAGTCATTTACTTTCCCAAATTCCCATTTAATTTATTTTTCAACAATTTAATTAATAAAAATCCTCCCCGTCCATGTGTCGCCCATCCCCTTCATTGCACCATAAATTATTTTCATTAATTAATTAATTACACCTATTTCCCTTACCCACCTAAAAGCATTCCTAGAATCGCTCCTAGGTGTCCCAATATCCCCTTGCACATTAATGACTTAACCCCCCTACTAATTTACTAGTTGAGTTTAATTTAAAAATTTCTTAAATGCTAGATACCTTACTGAGTTAGTTTTTCTACTTTTTCCTTGTGTTTCCCCTTTCTTGTTATGTTTCCCACTTTTTCCTAGTTTCCTAATTCTTTTAAATTGCCCACTTTCCCTTTTCATTTAAAACTCAAATTTGCAGGTGTAGAAAATTAACTTTTTCCCCTTTTCCTTTTTAATTATTATTTTTTTACTAGCATAAGTGATAAAACAATTATTTCCCCTTTTCCCCCCTTTTAAATTTTATCCCCGAAAAGATTTTTATAAATTAATTGAATTCCTTACCCCGTTCTCGTCACATGATTAATGATGATTATCATTATTATTTATTTATTTTTATTTTTATTTTTATATAAATAGGATTTTTTTTTATCACAAGTATCACTTAGACCTAGACTTTATTTTCCTATGTTGGGGGACATTTTATTAGGGAAATTGTTTTAATTTTTTCTTATCACGTTATTCATCTTAAGGCAATATAGGTTTATCCATTTATTAATTAACAACGTGACGTGCCCTTCAAGATGCACTAGGTTCTCCAAGGGTGCCACTCACCTCATTTTGTTTCCCTTGCACGGTGTGTGCTTACTTATGGATGTCTAACTAACTCATACCACTCTGATGATGTAATTTGCCACATCGGGTTCGTAAAGTACTAAGCATGAATTAATACTGCGAGCTACGAGGCACTTTAATGCTAAATGGGTCAGTAATTAAAGCACATGGAGTGTGAATCCAATAACGTAATTCATATAAGTATACATAGTATAATGACAAAATTATATAAGAAAGGATCAGACTTACCCATGTGTGATTCAGGATGAACTATTTGCTCCAAGGGTGCCACTCGCCTCTTGACTGACTTGGTAGACATCAAAAAACCCTGGAGTCAATAGTTTTCCAGGTGATCTCGTGGGAGACTAAGTGCCTCTAAGGAATAAGGCCCCTGCCTTATTGCACACCCCATAGAATCATCGTGAGCGATTGTCGCAGTTGACCCTCATAGCATCGTCAGTATTCTTGAACTAGGTAATCATTAACCTATAGTTTGAGCCACGACAAGAGTGCTAGTAGGTTGTGGGAGGGCTTCTATCCACACCTCTCCCTCAACGTATTTGGTTATCATGTGTGACCCCTCTACTCCACATGTGAGTCTAGTCGGCAAGCTATCATCAGCCTACATCATCAACGAATCATGTCATATATAGTATCCATAATCATATCATCTAATGAGATGCACAAATTTTATATATACAACAATCAAACCCCCAATATTCCATTCCTTGACTTGATCCAGAGTCCAAGGGGTTTCATCGATGCCTTTACATTCTTGAGGTCCAAAATCCTGCACACTCAAGAAAACCGAGTCAATAGCACTTGTCTATGTCAATACAAAAAAATAAGAATCCATCAATCCATAATGCCTCATAATCATAATCAAATGCCCAATAGTATAATAATCTGGATCACTTGCAAGCAAGTGTCCTCAAAGAATAAGTTCACTCAGTGCACGCAAGAGCAGGATGTTACAGGTTAGTTAGCTTATTATTTATTTAATTTGTTGATTTGTGAATGAATAGTGATTGCATCATTTATATGCTAATTTTCTTTGTCTATTTTCTTTATATCATTTACAATCTTACTCATTCATTGTTTATTTGTTCATTTAGAGTACTAGAATAATTTTTTTTGTTTTTAATCCTTTTTAGATCCATTATCTTAAAATAATTATTTTCACAAGGCTTTGTTCAAACCTTGTAAAGTGTATATAACCATTGTATATAAACACGGTTAGTTAAGCATTTGTCATTAAAGTGTTGTTTTTTAGAGTAGTATATTTACTTAGTTCACATCTTTTAAATTGTTTTAGGATTTTAGTTGGCTAACGGATCCATAAAACCTATTAAGGTAGATTATACCAAATGGATTGAGTTAAGTAGACAACCCCAGACCAGATCTTCCCTTCCCATTGGTGGTCTGTCATAAACGCCCGTCAACAATTCCTTCCTAACCATCAGATCTGGGATATGGTTAGCTCGGAATTGACCAACCTCAAGAGAAAAGAGGGGTCTGCACCACCAAACCCTGAACGATGAACTCCCAAAGTAACAAGAACCATAGATCAATAGATCTACATGGCCAAATATAGACTGTGATATCCAAGGAACGTTGGAAAGTCGCTAGTTGGGCATGACATGGCATAGTGATGTCACCTAGGAACACATGGACCTTAGTTCTAAGTGGCACATGTTACCCAGATTTGTGCATATCACATACCCTATAAACCATTTGGAACGTGACATGTGTCATCTCGGATAAGGGAACATGTCTCCCTCGACCCTTCTATGTGTCTGCCCCTAGTACGTGCCCACCTAGCCAAAGTGGTTGGTGAAGTGAGTGGAAATCTAGGAGTCCATCCTAGTCATTGATGTCGAAAGAAACTTGGAATCATATTCTATACTCCGGAGGAGAGTCACTCTAGAGGACTTGAAGCTTGGTTCTTTGAAAATCCCCAAAGTTTGGAGTAACAGAGAGAATCTCAATCATCTGTAATTTGGTGACTCATGGACTATGATCCATTACTTTGTAGGATAGCCACTTTGGATAAATGTGGAGCAAGAACTCCTGAAGGCCTGGAGGTTGGGGCTCACCTGAGCCCTCAATCTCAGAGGATAGGTTTCAAGAGATCTCACACTCTGGAATGATTTCCCTTTGGAGGTTAGATTCATGAGTACTTTTAAATTCACTGAAGCACAAAGTCTCGAAGTAAGCATGGTTCTTTGATATTGAAATAAGACAGGTACCGTTGATTCCTGTAAGCATACCTGAAATCCTTTGATTCAACAATTCATAATATTTATGGTGTCATAGGTTGAAAATGTTCGGAGCCCGAAGCTCCGAAGCACCAACAGAGATGCATGTTGTCTTAGCATTTGTTCATAGTTGCACTCATATGCTATTGTAGCTGGAGGGAAGAGGCTAGGTTGGGAATTCAATTTAGAAGGCCAAACATCGAATTAGTTGGTGGATGGATTTTTTCCATAGAATTAGGGACGCTTGAAGCTCTGGGATATCAGAGAACTAAGGGAGAATCATATTAAGTTGGACCCACATGGAATCCTTGTGGCCCCAACCAATGAACACTCTAGGAACTTGGGAGAGGTATATCTACCATCTTGGAGCTTAGTTTTGAGCATGGAGACCATGGCTGAAAATATTTGGATGAGGAAAATGGGATAAAGACCCCAGATGGAGGATTTGATTTCTTAAGAAGAACAAAATTTGATGCCCCACCCTGTGTGTGTTACAATTTGGTATCAGAGCATGGTTACAACACTTGGCCTGCTTGGGCTCATGATTGAGTTTCTTAGAAAAAAAAGAAAAAAAAACTATATTCAAAGGAATTTTAAGGGTGACACCATATATTACCTTTTTCCTAAAGAGTCTAGTTAAAATTTACCGAAGAAAAAGAATGAAACTTTCTACTGTGTGTGTATTTAAGAAATTTGAACTGTGTGTTGTTCATAAACTAATAGACTAGTGGATAAAAATCAATGTTTTTTTAGCACTCAAGGAGTCAGTAAATCACTGGAAATCTACAAGTATAAAGGATGGTGACGCACCAGGAAGTGGGGTAGGGATCCCACAATAGAGATGGATAATCTGATGAAAATAGGGTGGTGGAAACCCCTCTAGATTTGGCTAAAACTATAAGGATCCTCATGGTCAAATTACATAGTTGCAAGGTTGACAACAAGAGATTGATAAAAGAGAAAGAAAAACAAACATAAATTAATGAAGTCTTGCTACAGAGCTTATCTGAAATATAGAGGCAGCTACAACATGGACTCACAACCAGTCATGTGGACCTACAACATAGAAACAGAAGTCAAAGTCCACCTAATATTCAAAAACGTGGTCCCGTAAGTGGCCACACTAAGAGAAGTACCTCGAGGAAGGCCCAACCTGGAGGCAGGGGACACTCATCGGGATATTCCTCTGGAAAGGAAATGGGAAACTCCGAGGGATATTCTAGTAGAAAAATTAACTCCCAATCTCAAAAGAAAGGAAACACGTCAAATCATTCTAAAAGTCGTGATCCTAAAGAGTTCAAGAAATCCATACCACCATTTTTCGATAGAGATATTAAGAAAGGGTAAGACGAAGGGAAGAGGAATAATCTTGGCTACTTAGTTTAAATAATTACGTCAAATTCCACGACTAATTTGAAAACTTGAAGGCTCGAATAGCCATCTTCAACCTGAATGGAAAAGCTTCCATTTGGTGGGAAGACCTTAAGAATGTGAAAGGAATCCATGAAGAGGACTTATCATAGGAAAAATTTGAGAAACACTTCAAGAAGAAGTATCTGTCATAGAAATACTTTGATGGGAAGACTAAGGAGTTCTATGAATTCAAGATGGGACAACTCATCATAGAGGAATATTTCAATAAATTCCTTGAGTTGCTGAGGTATGTACCCTAGACAAAATATAAAAATGTAAAAGTGAAACAATTTATCAGTGGGTTACCTCAGACCTATTGGAACATGATTGAGTTTTAAAATCCAAGTACCTTAGAAGACACTATTCGGAAGGCAAGGTATTGTTATGAATAGTTTGAGAGTCAGGCAGAACCTCATGAGGACTAGAAGAAGAAGAGTAGTTTGGGATTCAAGAAGAAGGGTTTTAAATCCTCAAGATTTAAGAACTATAAGGATGATTCTAGGATGAACCTTCCTACCCGAAGTGTGTATCGACAGAATTTCCCCTCCCAGAGTGGAAATAAACCTTTTGTATCAACCCCAAGAAAGACTCATAACCCAAAGAGAGAACCCTTGAAATGTTGGGGTTGTGGAGAAGAACATATGTTGAGGGATTTCCCACATAGAAAGGAGAACAATAGGGGATTCTACAACATCCTATATGCTATCACAGTCAATGATGTGGCTAGGAGTATGCCACAGATTTATGCAGCTTTGGATAATAAACAAGACGACCACCAAGCTTCAGTGGTGGAGATGGAAGGTATGATCGCCAACCGTCTAGATTCTATTTTAATTGACCCTGGTTCTAATTTGAGTTATGTAGTCCCTCATACTATTGATAAGTGTAAAATGAAACCAGTTAGACATGTTAATCCATCATTGGTACAACTAGACACTGGAACCAAAAGAAATGTAGCATAGGTCATACCATCTTGCCAATTCATCATGGATGGATTACCCACCCAAGAGACCCTTAACATACTTCCCCTAGGATCTTATGACCTATTGATTAGTATGGAATGGTTAGTTGCTTATAAAACTAAGTTGGAATATTACCATAAAACAATAGAATGTGTAAATGAATAAGGGAGAAAGATAACCCTCCGAGGGATTCATAAGCTTGTCTCAGTGAGACAAATATCAGCCTTTCAAATGAAAAAGGTATTGCAGAAAGGGATTTCTTCTATATGCAATACAAGTGTTGGATTATATTGAGGTTCACAAACCGAATCTAGAGGATCACCCCATCTTAAGAGAGTATAGAGATGTATTCCTAGAAGAGGTACTTGGTCTACCTCCGAGAAGAGACATTGACTTCTTGATAGAATTTTCACCCGGAGCAGTGCTAATGTCTAGGACACCCTATAGGATGAGTACACCCAAGCTAGTTGAGCTCAAGCTACAACTAAAGGAAATGATGGAAAAAGGATACATATGGCCCAGTTTGTCTCCATGGGGAGCACCGACATTTTTTGTGAAAAATAAATATGGCAGACTTCGACTGTGCATAGATTATAGACAACTCAACAAGACAACCATAAATAACAAGTACCCCTTACCAAGAATCCATGACTTGTTTGACCAATTAGTGGATGCTTCCATTTTATCAAATATTGAATTAAGGTATGGATACCATCAAATCCGAATCAAGGATGAATATATCCACAAAACAACCTTCAAGACAAGGTATGGTCACTATTAATTTGTGGTGGTGCCCTTTGGATTAACCAATGCCCCCACCACTTTTATGTGCTTGATGAATAATGTAATCAACAAATTCCTAGACAGATTTGTATTGGTTTTCATTGATTATATCCTAATATACTCCAAGAACAGAGAGGATCATGAAGAACCTATTATACTTTTACTTCAAGTGCTAAGACAGCATAAGCTCTATGCTAAGTTTCACAAGTGTGACTTTTTCCAGAAGCAATTCCATTACCTAGGCCATGTTATTTCTAAAGAAGGAGTGGCGATACACCTTGAAAAGATCAGATCTATTATGGAATGGCCTACCCCAAAGGATGTATCTGATATCATATCCTTTATGGGCTTATCAAGATATTATAGAAGGTTTATAAAAGGATTTTCCAAGATTAGTTGTCCCATCACTGCCCTTTAGAAAAAGGGGGTTAAATTCACTTGGACATTAGAATGTGAAGAAATATTTCAGGAGCTGAAATACCTTCTAACCCATGTGCCCATGCTAAATATTACAAAATTTGATAATGACTTCCTCATGTGCACAAATTCCTCCAAGGAAGGACTCAGAGGAGTCCCTATGAAAGAAGGGTGTGTAATTTTCTATGAATCTAGAAAATTGAATTAGCATGAAATCAATTATGTGACCCATGATCTAGAGTTGGCTGCCATAGTGAACGCTTTAAGAATATGGAGGCATTACCTCCTGGGTAGGATATTTTCACTTATGACAGACGATTTTGGGTTGAGGAACCCATTTGATCAACCAAAACTCAATGCCAGGAAATCTAGGCGGATGCCTCTCCTTAGTGAGTTTGATTTCCAAATCAAAAACATCAAAGGAAAGGAAAATAGGGTGGTTGATTCCCTTAGCAGAAGCATGAAAATGATTCATCTGGCAGTGGTGATAACCTATGAAATGGATTTCATGGAAAGAGTCAGTAATGCACAACAAACATATGCATTATTCAATATCGTGACCCCATACCTAAAGAAAGAGGCTACATGGCTAAAGTATGAAGGCTATCATATGCCTAATGACTTACAAAAATAGATTTTATATTCCAAGTTGTGAAGACATGAAGAGTTTCATAATGGATGAACTACACAAGAGACCATATACTAGTCATCCAGGTTATCATAAAATGATTACGACCACTAGAAAACAATTCTATTGGCCTGGATTGAAAATTGACATAACTGATTATTTAGCTAAGTGTCTAGAATTCCAGCAAGTTAAGGCATAATATCGGCACCTAACAGGTTTGTTACAACCTATACCAACTTCAGAATGGAAATGGGAAACCATCTCCATGGATTTCATCACCGTATTACCAAAATCAACCAAGAATAATGATTCCATCATGGTGGTGGTGGAAAAATTGAGCAAGTCTCCTCACTTCGTTCATGTCAAATCTACTTGAAAGGAGATAGATATTTCCAACATATTCATGAAGGATATATTCAAACTGAACGACACACCTAGGGAGATTGTATATGACAGAGACACAAAATTCACTTCAAGATTTTGGAAATCCTTGATGGCTGGTTTTGAGACTAAATTGTTGTTTAGCGCAATCTATCACCCTCAAACCGATGGACAGACAGGAAGAGTAAACCAGATATTAGAAGACATGTTAAGGATACATGTAATGCATTAGCATAAGAAGTGGGAAGACTACATGCCATTGGAATAATTTTCCTACAACAACGGTTATCAAGAGTCACTGAAGATGATCCCTTTTGAAGCCCTCCATGGTAGACAACATAAGATTCCAATCAGCTTGAGTAATCCAGTGGATAGAATTACAATCAGGCCCAACATGCTGAAGAAATGGAACAACAAGTGGTTTAGATAAAGAAAATTCTGAATATTTCTCAAGATATACAAAAGAGTTGCGCCGATAGAAAGAGAACTCCCAAAGAGTTCAAGACAAGAGACCATGTCTATCTCAGAGTTAGGCCCATGAATATTTCCCTAAGAATGAGATATTGTACCAAGATGGAACCTCAGTATTGTGGACCCTTTGAAGTCATAGATAGAGTGGGACATGTAGCCTATAGGCTAACACTCCCTCCCACATTAAAGGAACATAATGTTTTCCAGTTTTCATTATTGAAGAAATATGTACATGATAGTAATCATATAATTGACTGGTTTGGGATCAAGGTGGAGTCATAGAGAGAATTCCTACCAGAACCTCAATTCATACTAGACAGGAAGGAAACCCCACTCAGGAACCGAACCATTTCACATGTTAAGGTGCAATGGAAACACTTTGGCCCAGATGAGGCTACGTGGGAGACGGAGGATGCCATGAGATAGGCATATTCATTTTTTTCACTTATGTATACACAGAGCATGTTGACAAATAGAACATCGACAAAAATATTCCTTTAAGGGGGAGGGAATTGTAACACCCCTATTTTTCCCTATTTGTAAATATAATTATATGGTCCAAGAGACTATGGAAAACTCAATATGTGTGAATATTTGATTTAAATTCACCTTTGTATAAAAGGTCAATGAATGTAAATTCTATTATTTACTAGAAAATCGATAAGTGTTTCATGAATGCTGGAAAGGGGGTGTGATAAGAGAGACCATGAATACTATGCAAGAGAGGGAGAAGGGGACTAGGAATGGTTTCATTAGCCTCCACCAAACTAGTACCTTACTAGATTTAATTGCTCAGGACTAGACCATACCTCTTACCCAGAAATGAATTTCAGTTAGGCTGGTAGGTGGGAAGACCTCCGCAAGAGTTAATGAGGGGATGGGGTAGAGCACCCATCTATAAGGATTTCAGACCAGAACACATGCTAGGAATTTGAGCAACACACAATATTGTTGAGGAAGGAATGTAAGGAAGGTGTGGTGGGAAGAGGAAGACCTGCGAAGATTGTAGAGACAAGAGACTAAGATCTCGGGTTCAAGGAAGAACTAAGGAATGAGAATGTTCTAGTGATAGGAAATGGCTAGGTGGGTCATGATACGAGATAATAAATGAGGTTGGTCCTCCTTTCTTGGTATTGTGTAAATCGTTGCCAAGATCCTGCAGGAGGAGGAGAGTAACCTTTGTCCCTTCTGTCATTGAGCTAGAAGAAAAGATTCTATCATAGAGAATCATGGTCTAGATTGGGGGTGGCTAGTGGTACATCTGTTAGGAGTGACTGAGCCTATGGTTGGGTGAAAATGATAACCCTTTTCAGCAATTGCTTTACGTTATCTAGTTCTGATAAGTGTTTTCATACCCTATACATTGAATTGGGAATTATGGATGCACGCATGTATTTATATATCTATAAATGGTTTATGTATTGAAATGGTTAAGTTATGTCTATGCGCTTGTTTCCTTGAGAATATTATGCTTCCTCTTGATTTTCCATATGCTCCAGTTTAATCCTTGACTGTGTTTCCCTAGGGAATTTCCTCACAGTTCCAGAGTTGGAGAAATCCTCTTGGCACTACTACCATCTCAGTAATTCCACAAGATTTCCCTTCCTTGATTCAGAACTTAAAGTTTTTTGAACTAGGAAGGTGCTTCCTTCAAACCAGTAGTCTAACATACCTTAGGCTCATGCCCATGGCGTTAACCAAATATTGGCTAAGAGTATAGCTTATAGCCCGAGATTCATCAGATGGTCCATACGACCAGGGTCTAGGAACCCTATGATAACTCTAAAAGGAGCTATATCTTGATGGTTTCGAAGCTTTAGGAGCTCGAAGCCCTGGGATGTCAAACTTCTTGATAGCCAAATTTACCCGAATGCCGAAGTCGCGAAAGGTTGTGAGTAGTTGATCTAGGGATTTCGTTGGGGCCCCTTCTCGACCGTCCGATCTTCTAGTGGAATGTTTCACACATGGTACTTCGTCGGAGTCCTGCCTCGAGAAAACAAAGTGGCAGTGAAGTCAAAGCATCTGAAGGCTAGAGTCACGAGGTGACTAGGACCGTTGATCATAGGAACCTTTCGGTTCTTTCCTAACCATTAAATATGGGCTATGGTGATCCTAACAATGACCGGCCTCATGAGAAAAGAGGAGTCTGCATCGCCAAACCCCAAATGTCGAACTCCCTAAGTAAAAGGAGTCATAGATCCATGGATCTACGTGGCCAAATCTCGACCATGAGATCTGAGTAATGTTGGAAGGTCATCATTTCGGGGTGATGTGGCATAATGACATCACCCAGGAACACATGGACCTCAATTTGAAGTACCACGTGCTACCCATATTCATACACATCACATACCCTATAGACCCTTTGGAATGTGACACGTGTCAAACTGAATAAGTGCACGTGTCACCACTGACCCTTCTATGTGTCATCTCCTGGTACGTTCCCACCTAGCCAAAGTGGTTGGTGAAGTGACCAAAAATCTGGGAGTCCATCCTAGCCATTGACGCTGGGAGACACTTGGCATCAGATCCTGTACTCTGAAGTAGAGTCACTCTAGAGGAGTTGAAGCTTGGTGCTTCGAAAATCCCTGAAGTTCAGAGTAACAGAGTGAATATCAATATTTCATTGTTTGGGGATGTGTGGTGAGCGATCCATTACTTCAAAGGATAGCCACTTTGGAAAAAAGTGGAGAAAGAACTTCCGAAGGCCCAGAGGTCAGGGTTCACATGAGTCGTCGATCTCAGAGGACAGGTGTCGAGAGATCTGACACTATGGAATGATTTCCCTTTAGAGGTTAGTGTCTATGACTAATTTGGAATTCATCGAAGCACAAAGTACATAAGTAACCATGGTTCATTGATCTTAAAAGAATATGAGGACCATTGATTCCCGTAAGAATACTCAAAATCTGTTGATTCCATAGTTCAAAAGATTTATGGTGTCATAGGTTGAAAACATCCAGATCTTGAAGCTACTAAGCACCGACACATGTGCATGTTGTCTTGGTGTCTGGTCATAGCTATAGTCGTATGCGAATGTATCTGGAGGGAAGAGGCTAGGTCGAGAATTCAATTCAAAAGGTCGAGCATCAAATTCCCCGTTAGTTTGTGAGTTAGATGAGGGCCAAGTCTAGTCATTGGATTTGTTAGTGGATGGATTTCCACCATAGAATTAGGGATGCTGGAAGTTTTAGGATAGCAGAGAACTCAGGGAGAACCATATTGATTCTGACGCACATGGAAGCCCCATAGCCCCAACCAAGGAACACCCGAGGAACTTGGGAGAGGTATATATTCGAGCTCAGAGCTCGGTTTCGAGCATGAATACCATGGCTGAAAAGATATAGAAGAGAAGAATGGGATAGAGACCCTAGATAGAGGATTTTATTTCTTAATAAGAACAAAATTTTGACTCCCCACCCTGGATTTGTTACATGAGACCAGGAAGAGTCAAAGTTGCAATGTAAGGTGGACCAACATGTCTCGTAAAAGGAGAAACAAACGATATCTATAGAAAAGGGATTCCTTCATTTATGATGTGGGAGCATCGTATAAAGCCCAAGTGTGTGCCTAAAACCAAGCAGACAGTTGGACACACAGATGTAATTAAATACGTTTTTGTAAAAATGTTGCGAATTTCAAAATTTGAAACATTAATGTAATGGGAAAGAGGAAAGTGCATTAGCATTTATGTATTGAAGATCCAAACTGATTTTGAAGCATATGTTCCTATCCGCCGGATGTAATAGGAATTCATGTATGTTCAATGCAAGTAGGTAGATTTAAATGATAGATTAGACAATTTAGGAGCTTAGGAGGGAAAATGGACAATAGACACCCTTAACCCTTGTATCATTGTAACAACATAATTCAGAATTTGTAAGTTGTAGAGATGCAGAGAAGAATAGAAGAGCACATAGAGTTTTATGCATTTTTAGTTGTTGTTATTTACCATGTACAGGAGCACTGTAATTAATAAAAGAAATATTTGATTCCAAATCTATGTGTTTGTTATGGTTGTTGGGACCACCTGTTAAATGGTATGTTATAGGCTTGTTTGCATTCTCTGTGTGCATTTTCTTTCAATGCTATGTGTGTGTGCAGACTCTAGAATTCTATGTTGAATGTTTGAATTCTGGATAAGGGGAGAATAAGTTTCATTTTTTTCTCTTTCTGAGAACTCCTTCAAAGAGTGCAGTGGAATGTCCGCAAGGAGTGTGTCGACCAGGTTCGAAAATTAATCTCAAAACACTCAGAAGGGTTACAATTGTGTCTTCATAGGCAGGAGTGCTAGAAAGGCACAGAGCCATGCAAGGTGTGTGTAGTCTGGGTGAGGTCCTAGATTCTACAAACCCAAGAGGAATATTGAAAGACTGTTGTTGTAGAGAGCGTAGAGTCAAAGGTCTAAAATAACCAAAGGTTATTTGAAATTTTCCGCAAGGAATGCGCGTAGAGACCCTTTTGGAAGCCTTGGATTTGCAAGCGAAATATTAAAAGGGAAAGAACCTTTGAAGTGTTCAAATGGAGATGGAGGTCAAAATTGTCTTGCGGGAGTTCAGTTGAGGAGGGAGGACACCACGACATTCGGGAAGAAGTCCTTGTGGAGTTGAAAACGGACGGTCTGAATTCTCTGTGGAGAACTTGCAAGATCACGAGGACCGTAGGCCTTGCAAGAGTTAGAAGGTGTTTAGAGGCTGGAGAAACCCATCACCAGATTCTAGGGTCAATGTGAGTCTTGGATCGCAACTTATGCCATGTCGTTGGATCATTTCATGAATTTGGGGTTTGTGAGTTTGGAGGATATGCAAATTCTTGGTTGCTCCAAGTCTTAAGTCGTGAAGTGTCAAAGTTCCATGGGCCGTTGGATCTGGTAGACCAGTGGAGGGATTAAGACTGAGTGTCTTTCAACACCTAGAAGCTCAGGAGGAGTGGTGACCGTCAGAACTAGATTAACGAGAGTCGTTGATCTCACACAAGAACTCGCATATTGAAGTTCGGAAAGTGGCGTGACCAGTGGTTTGGGTCGTTACATTGCATACTTGCGGTTAGCGAAATCCATGTGGAAAACTAGAAATAACTCACCCCGTAAGAAGAGTAAAGTGGAGGAGACAAGTGGCATGTACGCGATGCTTTGGTAGAGTCCACATAACATTGAATTATCATGTTTCGAGGATTCGCAAGGGAAGAGCACGAGAGCTCAACACTTAGACTCGCGAAGTTGCGAGTTGCGAAAGGTGCTTACATTTAGGCATGGTGTGGTCCTATCAAATTGGAGACTAAATAGAGGGGGCTTACACCTTAGCCCATTCACATTTTGCGTTTTCGTGATTGCTGAGAGCAGTGGAATTCAGTTGAAAGTGCCAAATTCACGAGACGGAAATCGTTGGGGTCTTGGACAAGGGGTATTCTTAACTCTTGTCGTGGTTTAGAGAAGATCCTACATGGATCTCAGTCCCGAGGGAAGGGGGTTTGCACCAGTTGTGGTATCAAAGCAAAAAACCAATTATTTTCTTTCTGTAGCAGAGAGAAAAGAGGAATTTTACAGCCATGCCACCAAGAAGAAGAGAGAGGCCAATACCTGATCCAGCATTGGAAAGAGAGATGTGTGAATTACGTGTTAGGCTTGATGCTATGGAGATAGCATAGAGGTGAACAGTTGACATTGAATATATCAGCGAAGATGAAAGTGAAAATGAAGCTAGAAATGAAAGAGAAGAAATTGTAGTCGAAGATGCTACAGAAGAACGCTTATTCAGAGATGTTGCAACGATAGGTGCTAGGTAAAAAATGGACATTCCAATCTATGAAGGAAACTTAGACGTTGAAGATCTTCTATATTAGATTAGGGCTCTGGACAAATACTTAGACTATGAGGATGTAGAAGAGGATAAAAAATTTAAACGTGTCGTTACCAGACTTAAAAGGCATGCATCACTATGGTGGGATGAATTCCAGGTTGATAGGCATTGCAAGGGCAAGCAGAAAATCAAGAGCTGGGACAGAATGGTCGCAAAGATGAAAGCCAAATTCATACCCAGAGATTATCAAATCAATATGTTTCAGAGGATGCATAATTTGAGACAGAAGTTGATGACGGTGAAATAATGCATCGAAGAGTTCTACAGGATAAACATCGTAGCAGGTCATCGGGAAAGTGATGATGAGAAAGTTTCCAGATATATGAATGGTCTACGATATGACATTCATCACGAGATGAGCATGATGACCATCCAAACTGTAGAATATGCTTATCAGATGGCTCTGAAAGATGAAGAGAAGTTGAGTCGAAAGCAAGGTCAAAGAGGCCCAGGTAGAAGTCAAAGCAGAGGCAAGGCAATTGCCCAAGATATAACTCATAAGTCCAAAGATGAGGGGAAGAAACCACAAAATCAGTCTGAGAGAGGAGGAAGCTCACAGGGGAGACAATATGCTAACCAAAATACTTTTCCTTGAGCCAGAGGAAGACAAAGAGGCAGAGGAGGCGAAGTGAAATTCTTTGTCTATGGAAAAATCAGACATAAATCTTATGAGTGCCCAGATAGGAAGAAAGAGGGTGGTGAAACTCACATTGTCGAAGCTCAAGGATGAAATGTTGAGGCAAAATACATTGAGGGCAGAAGATCTTTGATGATGTAGAAAGTTCTCATGAAGCTAGAGAAGGAGCTAGAGAACCCAACCCAAAGAAACAATCTGTTTCGGACTGCTTGCAAGGACAAAGATAGGGTATGCAAGGTCATAGTGGACAGCGGTAGTACAGACAATCTTGTATCTATGAAAATGGTAAAAAAGATGGAGTTGGAGACTGTTGCGCATCCAAGCCTATACAAAGTCTCGTGGTTGCAAAAAGGACATCAGGTAAATGTCACTAAACAATGTTTAGTTGAATTTAAAATAGGGGGATATAAAGATGAGATTTTGTGTGATGTCATTCCCATGGATGTTTGTCATCTATTGTTGGGAAGACCATGGAAATATGATAGGAATGTGGTGCATGATGGGAAAAATAACACATACACTCTGGAAAAAAATGATAGGACGCAGATCTTGTTTCCTATTAAGGATAAAGAAGTGGTACTAGAGGTGAACAACAATGTACTTCTCATGAGTGGGAAGGAAATTCTTATGGAGGTTAAGAAGAAGGAAGACAAACAATTTATTGTGGTTAGGAAACCCAATTTTTTTTTGACCAGTACGAAAATAGATGATTTGTCAAAAGAAATCCAAGATTTGTTGGAAGAATTCACTGATATAATAGTGGACGAACTACCCTATTCGTTACCACCTATCAAGAGTACAAGTCATCACATTGATCTTATACCTGGAGCCAGTTTGCTGAACAAAATAGCATATCGGTTGACACCGCAGGAAAATGAAGAAGTTAAGAGACAGGTACAGGATTTGATGGACAAAGGATTAATTCGGGAGAGATTGAGTCAATGTGTTGTTCCGACAGTGCTCAACCCAAAGAAATATGGGGGATGGAGAATGTGTATTGACTCAATGGAAATCAATAAGATTACCATCAAATACAGGTTTTCTTTGCCAAGGATGGACGACTTGATGGATTGCTTGAGCGGAGAAAAATATTTTTCAAAGATTGATTTGAAAAGCGGATACCATAAAATTAGAATGAGGGAAGGTGATGAATGGAAGACATCATTCAAAACCAATGAGGGGTTATAAAAATGGATTTTCATGCCATTTGGTTTGATGAATGCACCGAGCACCTTCATGAGGTTAATGAACGAGTTTCTGAAGGACTTCATTGGAAAATCTATGATTGTATATCTTGATGATATATTAATCTTCAACAAAACTAAAGAAAAATGCTTGAAGCATTTAGCTTCCATGATGAGGAGATTGCAGCAAGAGAAATTGTTAATCAATATGAAGAAATCGTCATTTATGAGGACAAAACTCATTTATTTGGGTTTTGTTATCTCTACAAATGAATTGAAAATGGATCCGTAGAAGATAAAGGCGATTAAGGATTGGACATTGCCAAAGAGTGTATTTGAAGTTCAAAGCTTCCATGGGTTGGCTAGCTTCTACAGGAAATTCATGCGAAACTTCAGTGAAATTAGTGCACCGATGATGGATATGGTAAAGAAGCAACATAAATATTTTCACTGGACAGACAAAGAAGAAAAGAGTTTCAACCTGTTGAATAAGAGGATCATTGAGCAACCGATTCTGGTTTTGCCAAATTTCAGCTAGACATTCCAGGTCAGGTGTGACACGAGTGTATTTTCCATTGGAGAGGTCTTGATTCAAGACAACAAACCAATCACGGATTTCAGTGAAAAGCTGAATGAAGCAAAGATCAAGTACTCCACGTATGACAAAGAATTCTACGCATTCATACAAGTGTTGAAGAAATGGAGGCACTATTTGGTTCCCAAAGAGTTTGTTTTGTACAACGATAATCACGCTTTGCAATTCATGACTCGATAGGAGAAGTTGAACCAAAAACATGCTAAATGGGTTGAGTTCATGTAGAATTTTGCTTTTGCAATCAAGCATATTTATGGAACTGCTAACAAAGTTGTTGATGCTTTGAGCAGGAAATGTTTGCTTATGTAGGAATTCAGAGTCAAGACTTTGGGTTTTGATAACCTCAAATAATTGTACCAAGATGATCCAGATTTCAAAGAGGCATATGAGGCATATGAGATTCCAATTCTCAGGGATAGAATCCAATGGACCGAACACATGATCCAGGATGGATTATTGTTCAAAGGCAATCAACTATGTATTCCGAAATTCTCCATGAGGGAGAATATACTGAAGGAGAATCACAGTGGAGGATTGGTCGGACACTTCGGTCAGGACAAAACATTCTCAAAGATAAATGGTTCATATTTCTAGCCGGGGATGAGAACAGATGTGAAGAAATTTGTGGATAGATGTAGAATTTTCTAGCACACGAAGGGAACGAGGTAGAACACAGGGTTATACCATCCCTTACCCATACCTGAAAGGCCATGGGATACACTGAGCATGGATTTCATATTAGGAATGCCAAGGACACAAAGGGGATATGATCCAATCTTTGTAGTGGTGGATATATTTTCAAAGATGGCACATTTCATACCAAGTGACGCAACTCATATTGTGAACTTTTTTTTCAAAGAAGTTGTCAGACTTCATGGCTTGCCAAAGAGTATTGTTTCTAATCGAGATACCAAGTTCATGGGACATTTCTGGAAGACCTTATGGAAGAATATGGGGACAAAATTGTCTTTTAGTTGAGAGTATCATCCTCGGACGGATGGAAAGATAGAGGTCGTGAACAAGATCTTGGGATATTTGCTAAGGATCCTAGTGATTGAACACCACAGTCAACGAGATCATATTTTTCCACTGGCGAAATTCTCTTACAATGATTCACTCAATAGAAGCACAGGGAAAAGTCCATTCCAGATTTTATATGGAATGCAGCCAAGGGGAGTTTCTAAGTTGAAAGATTCAGAATAATCTGAATTCAGGAGTGCTAATGCAGCAGACTTTACAGAAGGAATGAAGGAGATTCATAGCAGAATTAGGGAGCGGTTGCAGAGTTCAAGTCAAGAGTACAAGGGTAGAGTAGATCAACATAGGAGAGAACTTCAATTTGAAGTTGGCGATTTGATTCTTGTGCATTTGAGGAAGGAAATGTTCCCAAGGGGAACATATAATAATCTCAAGATGAAAAAGATTGGGCCGTGCAAGGTCATAAAGAAATTTGGGGAAAACGCATATGAGATTGAACTACCAGATGGGGTCGAAATCTCACCGATATTCAATGTCACAGATTTGTACCCTTGTAGAGATGAAGAAGTAGGAAAATAAGATGAAAAAGAAAATATTCAATGGAAAAAACAAATGCCTATAGCTGAAAAGCCACAGATGGAAAACATAATTGACAAGAGGATTAACAGAAAGACCAGGAGAAAAGAGTATTTTGAGTACTTGATAAAGTGGAAAGGACACCCAATTGAAGATGCCAACTGGGAGAATGAAGAAGAAATTCATAGACATGGACAGACTGTGCAAGAGCTCATGAACAGGAGTTCATGAAAATTTTCAAGCAAGGGAGTATGATGTAGGAGCATCGAATAAAGCCCAAGTGTGTACGTAAAACCAAGGAGACAGTTGGACGTGCAGATGCAATTAAATACGTTTTTTTGAAAACGTTGTGAATTTCGAAATTTGAAACATTAATGTAATGGGCAAGAGGAAAGTGCATTAGCATTTATGTATTGAAGATCCAAACTGATTTTGGAGCGTATGTTCCCATCTGGCGGATGTAATAGGAATTTATGTATGTTTAATGCAAGTAGGTATATTTAAATGACAGATTAGACAATTTAGGAGCTTAGGAGGGAAAACAGACGATAGACAACCTCAACCCTTGTATCATTGTAACAACATAATTCACAATTCATAAGTTGTAGATTTGTGGAGGAGAATAGAAGAGAACAAAGAATTTTATGCATTTTTAGTTGTTGTTATTTACCATGTATGGGAGCACTGGAATTGATAGAAGAAATCTTTGATTCCAAATTTGTGTGCATTAACTTTCAATGCTATGTGTGTGTGCAGACTCTAGAATTCTATGTGGAATGTTTGAATTCTGGATAAGGGGAGAATGAGTTTCAGTTGTTTCTCTTTCTGAGAACTCCTGTAAAGAGTACAGTGGAGGGTCTGCAAGGAGTGTGTCGACAAGGTTCTGAAATTAATCTCAGAACATTCAAAAGGGTTACAATTGTGTCTTCACAGGCAAGAGTGATAGCAAGGCACAAAGTTGTGCAAGGTGTGCACAGGCTAGGTGAGGTCTTGGAATTTACAAACCCAATAGGAAGATTGAAAGACTATTGTTCCACAGAGCACAGAGTCAAATATCCGAAATAGCCAGAGTTTATTTGAAATTTTCCGCAAGGAGTGCGTGTAGAGACCCTTTTGGAAGCCTTGGATTTGCAAGAGAAAGATCAGAAGGGATAGAACCTTTGAACTGTTCAAAGGGAGACGGAGGTCGAAATCATCTTGCGGGAGTTTAGTTCAGGAGGGAGGACACCACGTCATTTGGAAAGAAGTCCTCATGGAGTTGAAAATGGACGGTCTGAATTCTCCATGGAGAACTCGCGAGGACCATAGGACTTGCAGGAGTTGCAAGGTGGTTAGAGGCTGGAGAAACCCATCACTAGGAGTCGAGGGTCAACGTGATCCGTGGATCAAGACTTACCCCACGTCGTTAGATCATTTCATTTATTCGGGGATCATGATTTTGGAGGACAGACAAATTATTGGTCAATCCAAGTTCTGAGTCACAAAGTGCCAAAGTTTCATGGGTTGTTGGATCTGGTAGACCAACGAAGGGATTAAGACTGAGTGTCTTTCAACACCTATAATTTCAGGAGTAGTGGTGATCGTCAGAACTAGATCAACGAGATTTCTTGATCTCACACAAGAACTCGCATATTGAAGTTCGGGAAGTGGCATGACCAATGGTTTGGGTCGTTACATTGTAGATTCTCGGTTAGAAAAATCCATGTGGACAGGTGGAAAGAAATCACCCCATAAGTAGAGTAAAGCAAAGGAGACATGGCGTGTACGCATCACTTTGGAAGAGTCCACATAGTGTTGAGTTATTGCATTTCTGGGATTCAGAAGGGAAAAGCACGGGAGCTCAACACTCCAACTCACGAAGTCACGAGTTGTGAAAGGCACTTATATTTAGGCATGGTGTGGTCCTATCAGACTGGAGACTGAAGAGAGGGGGATTACACCTTAGCCCATTCACATTTCACGTTTCGGTGATTTCTTAGAGCGGTGGAATTTGGTTGAAAGTGCCAAACTCATGAGACTCAAAATTGTTGGGGTCTTGGACAAGGGGTTTTCTTAACTCTTGTTGTGGTTTAGAGAAGATCTTGCATGGATATTAGGCCCAAGGGCAGGGGGTATGCACTAGTTTATATACCTAGGTATTGATTCCATAGATACAAATTCAACCCTAAGGTCAAATAAGAAAATAAACAACATGCGAAAGAAAATATAGGAAGCAAATCAAACAAACCAATAACTTCTCACAATGAACGTACTAGTTGGTGATGAAATCCAACATCGCGGGAACATGTGAAAAGGGGTTGGGATGAGTGGGTGGATCAATTAATTTTTTGACCTTATTAATGGACTTATTCCCTAGTGCAAGTCCTATTACAAATAGAAACGTGAGTGACCCTCCAAGGTGCTTGAGTGAGTTAGACCATTGTTTGACCGAAGTACAGTGAAGACTCCCCTTCACCGTCACCTTGTGTAAAGACCCTAAATATTATGGAAACTAAGGTCACCAAATTACAGTAAGCCTTTAGGCGGGTACAATCAATAGTCAGGTCCAAAATTATGGGCATGATGTCAAGTCTGAAATTCTTCAAGAGGACTGAGAACAAGAGGACCGAAAAAAGCTTAAGAGAACCCCGAACGAATTCAAGATTCATGAAGTTTTGAGACCTAATGAAAATAGACGATTCTCAAGAAGAACCCCCAATATAATAACGTTGCACTATGATTGGTTTAGCCTTGGATGGGTAATATTCATCGATCTCCCACACGTGACCTCATGTGAATCCCCTATGTCAGAGAGGTATCACAACTATGGTTATATGAAAATTGGATTTTGTCTCCCTATCGCAAGATTCTGAGTTGGTTTTAGTTTCTTTGGAGAGTTCACCTCACATCCTATTCAAAATCTCTATCCTAATCTATTATTGATGTACATTCCCTAAAAATAAGAGATTCTAGATCATTTTTCTTAAGCTCTTGATTTTATGTTTATTGGTTTAATGAAGGGTGCGGTATTGAAACTGATGGTGTTTAAAGGACTCGACTCCAAAAAGGTGCAAAGAATGATGCAATGCAATAATTCATTTTTTATGAAAGCTATACAAATAAGGGAGGGGAGTTATTCACTCATTTATAATGAGAACTAAGCACTTCAACAACATGCAATCTTAATTTTCTTTTCAACTAAATGGACAACAATGCCAAACGATGAAATGAAGTTTCACAATGTGAAAGCAAACCACTTTCCTAAGCTACTTTTGAAAACAGTCCAACAAAATTTTATGCTTTCTCTTTTTCTTTTCAAGTAATTTGTAATACGCTAGATATAAAATGTATGCAGAACATAAATAAAATGCTAGAAATGGTAGAATAACAACAATATAACCAGAACATTCACCACAATATCACTGAAATGATAAGAGAATAATAACAGAATGAGCACTTTGAATATGAAATTAATGTTCACAGGCCTCTTCGAGGGGGCAACCTCCAGTTGAGAAGAGCTATATTACAATAATATCCAAGATGGGGTTCTCATACCCTCGACTCCTATTTTATACTAAAAAGAAGCAACTAGAGGAATATCCTTCTAGAAGCGGAAGCTTCTATTAGGTCTTCTTACATCCGCCTTATTCTATTTTATTAAAAGGCCTTATTAATATTGACCTTTATTACATCCGAATATATTGTTCTACCTATGTGTGGGTTAGGACCCTAACATGTGCCCCCCCCCTTAAAAACAACCTTGTCCTCAAGGCTTGAGATGAGGAAATTGTTGCAGAATGGTAGCTGGTTCCCAAGTGGAATCTGCTAGAGTTGTATCTTTCCACTGGACTAGCACTTCCTTGATGGTTCTATGATGTAGGCAACACTCACGCTAGTCCAAAATTGCTTCTAGTTGTAGCCAAATGGATCCTTATTTAGCTAACTCTGGAGCGTTGGTTTGAATTTGGCACTTAGCTCCAATCACCTCCTTTAAGCATGAAACATGAAAAACATGATGTAGCTTGGCCGGGAAAAGCTAACTGATAGGCTATTTGTCCCACACGCTTGAGAAACGTATAAGGAACATAAAATTTGGGCGCTATCTTATGGCAATGATCGGCCTTGAGGGAAGTTTGCTTGTAAGGTTGCAGTCG
>JASDQU010736646.1:83432-102425 GCA_032191745.1 Picea mariana | reverse complement strand
GGAATGAGAGGAATGGTCACCTTCAGGATGTGGAGGTGAGGAAGAGGAAGGGTTATCTGTAGGGATATATAGTTTGGTGTAGAGTGCTGAAAAGACTGATTCAATATGGGTGGTGATATCTTGTTTGATTTCCTCCATTGATGATTGTATGGTTGTATTGATGGTTGCAACATTGGCAGTGAGTTGTTTCACTTCTTGTTGGGATTTGATGAGACTAGATTACAAGGTGTTGAAGTGAGCTTCCAAGTCTTGGCTATGGGTATGTGCCATGAGGATGGGGGAATTGAAAAGGAGCGGGTGGGGTCAAATTTTTTGCCGAAAAATGATATGGATGAATGTGATAAGGGCGAAGAGATGAATCCAATGGAATATGTCTCAAATAATGGTGATTTTTTTATTTTTTATTTATTTATTTATTTATTTTCTGCGGAGTTATACTTCGATCTGGTCTGAAGAATACTGCAGAGAGAAAATGCCCAAATGCTTAACCAGAAAGAAATGTGTATTTACTTGGCAACCTGAACACAATTGCGCAACAATAGATCTTGTCTATTTTAATTTGTTTATGTTTCTGTCCCCAAGTGTTAGGTATTCAAGGGTTCTACAGACAAGGATTTTCCCTGTGCTATATCTCTTTGATATACTTGCGGGTTCCAATAGTAGTACTCGGCCTAATATCTCGTGGAACTAACTAAGGAGGATAGACTATACCCTTAGTCGTACTACCCAACTACCCAGGTACTAGAGAGTATCTTCCCAAGTGTTTTTCTCGATGACACTATAACAGTCAGGTGGTCGATCAGTTTATCTAAAGATGACTTTAGCTAATCTAGGCTAATCCATACACATGTGTTTTCTGATGTGCTACCACTCAAAGGAGTACCAACATGGGTTACAAGGGTGGCCAACATATGTGCGCTTAAGTACCACTTGTATTTACTGCATGTATGAATCCCTAAACCGTGGGTTTATGCACATAACGATAGATCTTTGTGGCTTAAAGACGCCGGAATACATCTCTACCCTGGAAAAAAAATTTAACCCACACTTTCTGCCAAGGAAAGTCCTCTGATACCACTTGGAATAATACCAGATATAAAATGTTTGCAGAACATAAATAAAATGCTAGAAATGGAAGAATAAAAGCAATATAACTAGAACATTCACCACAATAGCATTGAAATGATAAGAGAATAATAACAAAAATAGAACTTTGAATGTGAAAGCAATGTTCATGGGCCTCTTCGAGGGGGAAACCTCCAGTTGAGAAGATCTTTATTACAATAATATCCAAGATGGGGTTCTCATACCCTCGACTCTTCTTTATCCTAAAAATAAGCATCTAGAGGAAGATCCTTCTAGAAGTGGAAGCTTCTATTAGGTCTTCTTACATCCACCTTATTCTATTTTATTGAAAGGCCTTATTAATATTGACCTTTATTACATCTGAATATATTTTTCTACCTATGTGCGGGTTAGGACCCTAAAATAATTACAATTTGAAAGGAATTCCTGCTATTTTTTTTCTTTCAATCTATAATGTCTAACTAAAAAGAGTCTTCCAAGTGACTGAAAATAAATCAAAACTCAAAGAAATAAAAGAAAGAGTGGGAAAACAATCAAAGAAAAATTTGTCCAAATAATCTCTCAGGGAGGTGCCAAGGATATGTAGACTACTTGAGGAGGTCAAGGAACACAAATCTAGTCAGTCCAAATAAAAAACAAGTTCAATAAGATAAAAGATAGGTGGCATACAAAAAGAGAGCATAAGTTTTCAAGAAAAAAGGCATACAGAAAAAATGCAAACAAATTCACAAAAAATTGTAAAATTCAGAGAAAGGGATTGAAGGAAGATCTAAGGTGGATTTGGAGTGTTGAAGAGGCCACAAAAAACATATATGAATGAGAGTTTGAAGGATGAATCTTCAAAAAAGGGTTTTCATGATAATGTTCACTCCCTAAAAAGTTGTTGACAAGCATATGTGAACACACCTTCAACGAGAAGGGAATAGCTGGTCTGAGGTTGTCTATCTAAGCCAAGCCATTTAAAGTAATGTACCATGACGGGTTTTACGGCTTTGTTGGCTGGTGAAAATACTAAGGTAAATTAAGAAAACAAAACGACTATCTATCTATACAAATATACTATTTACATTTTCTACTTTATCTATATTTAATATATAAATACCACACAACCTTATTCATACACAATATTTGTGTACATAAACAAGGTTTATGTAAGCCTGGTGAAACTCAAAATTGTACTGTTGAAACAGAGTTTAAGTAACACATGAAAGATAAAGAAAACTATTCTATAATTAATTAATAACTTGATAAAAGGATCAACCTAACAATAAAGAGAATGAATATGATTTTTAATGATAGAGCTAAAATGATCAAAGCATTTAAAGTTTGAGTTTTAATGATTATTCATTTAAATAAAATAAACAAACCAATAAAAATAAACAAACATGTTACCGATCGGTGACTAAAAAAAAGAAATGTGATTTTATCTTCTTGTGTATGATGTACTCCAATAACATGTTTTCCAAGAATAAATCTATAGAAATCACTTTACGAAATATCCAAAATAGAAATTATGACATTACCTAAAGAAATTCAAGCAATTTCAATAATTTGAAAGTGATTTGTAAGAAACAGAAAGACAAATATAATCCATATGATGTTATGTGATTCAAAACATAGAGATGGAAACAACTCCAATCATATGCAATTGATATAACAAATTCAAATGTTCGATATAACTCAGAACACAAAGATATGTGTCTTATATTTAATGTACCATATGGATCATAATAACCATAAATAATGAACTATATCATGAACAAAATAAATAAAAACATTAAACCATATAAAGATGAATAGATGGAAGCTAGTTCATTCAATATATGTTTTATTCTTTGGAAAATATGAAAGGTAACATGACTAATAAATAATTACATCACACAATTTGTTGTCCAAACTAAAGCCATAGAGAATACGTTCGTTTCATATCTTTCATTCAAAAAAAAGTAGTCCATCCTTCAGGTTCCAAAAAACATATCCCCTAGTTCCTAAATCAAATATCAATATTTATAGGCACTCTTGATTTTTTATTCTATCCATAGGATAGAGATTAATCATCCACAAAATCTAAAGCTTCTAATATCCAATTTAAACTAGATTAAAAATAACAAAATTATAACAAGTTTAACAAGTTTGTTACAAATGATCATCCATGATCAATAACTGTTATAGAAAGAAACTAAAGCTTTCCAAAAGAAATAGAATCCCAGATCTCTTATAACATAATCATCGCATCTGTCAGCCATCTAAGTGTTACAAATACCATAAAAAAGACAAAATAAAATAATATCAAAATCTATTTAACTAATTTAAGACTCTCTACAGAATATTTGATTATGTAGCTAGTCTATCACAACCAATCGTGCTATTTAAAACATTATTCAATAAAAAAAAATGACATTTAATTACCCATAATTAAGCATTCTAAAGTGATGGATGATTTACCTTAGATCTTTTTATTTCATTAAAATTTCTTGAATATTTTATAACCATGTCTCCGGGTTTCTTAAACCATTTAACTGTGCAAGATACGAACTTTTGGGATTTCTATTTTAGTTTATAATTCTCTTCTTCTAACTTCCTATTTTTCATTGTGACATGAATCAACCTCATTTGTAGATAAAGAATGTCAGAGTAATACATTTGTGCCCAAGCGAGACAATCATGGAAATTATCAGGTTCTAAGTGAGGAACCAAATATTGTTGTTCCTTTTTTGAAAAACCTTCCTTGGATTTTAAATCGAACTATATACTAGAGAGGCCTTTACAATATTGAAGGAAAGGAGGTAAGTTTGAAAAGAAGTCATATTCCATATGATCTTCTTCAGATGAATCTACGTCTATCATAATAGTAGGGATAGTATCATATTTGTATTTCTTTTTATTATGAGTCAACTTGGAGATGACTCGACCAACCCTTTTATTCTTGAAATCCACCTCGCTATTGAATCATGATGGTTTACACTTTGTATTTAATTTTTATTCTCTAACAGGGCTCACAGGATGTGGCTGGCTCTTATTCATAAATCGTTCCTTTAAATCATAAACAACAGCTTCTAGTGATTTCTTAGGGAGAAATTTCTTATTTTTAAATCTTTCCCATGTCACAGGTGAGGCTACATCTTGGAATTTACATAACAAAACAAGGCTTTCAACAATTTGAATTTCGATTTGTAATTCCTATGATGGAGACTGCAAAGGTAAAATCCCTTCATCATTTTGTACTACGCCCATTACATGGTCATTCTTCAGGGATAGAAAATTATTTATAATAAGAAAATTTTCCCAATTATATCCAACACTAACCAAATAATATTCGTCTAGAGTTGTGATAAAGACATGATGAAATAGACTGAATCGAGGATTTATAATCAAATGTCGATAAAAACTGGCCATTTTTTGGACGTTTCAGAGAAAATAAAAAGTTAAATTTAGATGAAACCCCCGAAATACCATGAGCGAACGTATGTGGAAGTAGAAAATCAAACCAAAATGACCTTCACAGGTTATAAATTGTTTGATAATCATGAGGAGGTCGTTCCATTTAGACTAGAATAATTCCAGGCGTAATCCTTTGACGTGATACTTCATTTGTTTATATTCTAGCAATGACCTCCAAGGGATATTTTCTACCTTAACATTTTTAAACAATTTATTTCCAGAAGAAGAAAGACCGGTGTCTCTAGCAATAAAAACCTCATCAACCTGAGGCTGCATATAACCAACATTTATCCTCACACCATAAAACGTTTTTGTAAACTCCTTGGCTACATCTAAGTTAAAACCCCTAAATGATTGAATTAAAGGTAGCCACCCAACCGAGGTGAGTCTCTCGGTTAAACCATCGTGACATAGAAGGGTTTGGTGGAAATTAGGTTCAATCCTAGTGACAGGAGCCATAATAGATACAAAATGGAGAATAATGAAATGAACTTTGCAGGGATGACAGGAATGAGAACTATGTGGAGTAAAGAGATAAGTTTCGAAGTGAGACAAGTAAACATACCTCGTGCCAGGAGAGATGTGCATAAAATGAAAGTACCTGATTATCATTCCTAACTTGGAATATTGATTTCCTCCAAACGAGAAGAGGAGAGGCGTGGTATGCATAGTAAAAATCATGTATCCATTGTTTTTCTCCACGAAACATTGGTCTACAACTCGATAAATATCCCTTCATGTGATCATAATGGAACGCAAAATCCAGAAATTTCAGTGAGGAGTAAGGACTATCATAAATGATCATGATATGGCATAGATTTTGGTGTAATGATTAGATGTTCACCCAAGCGCTTAGATTTCACCAAAGGATTTCATAGTGCAATGATTTTCTAAATTTAGGATATAGGTTGATATGTCCAAACAAAAAAAATCATATGTATCCCTTTTATTTACCTAGGAAATAATCAATGTTTTAAATGTTACAATAATTAATAGATCATTTATCATAGGTTACAATGAAAAGAAACAAGAAATATTTTTAAATTAAGCATGGGATAATCACATATTAAGTTCCTTCTTAGTTGTTGCTAGATGAAAGATGACTAAATTCATGCTTCTCGATCATGAATTTAGAGAAGGGTAAGAAACATCAAGTCAGGCAAAATAAACATGAAAAATTGAATGACAAGCAAAAAAAACTTGTACTCTATGAGATATCAGTTTGACGAATCCACTTGCGTGGAACTACAACACAAGATGAAAAAATGATTCGAATAGAAACATAAAACAAGAGACTAGTTGGGATACCAACAAATGGTGACTCATTGGGCGAAGCAGTTAACTATGACCTATTAAACTTTCATCCCAGGGAGATAAGAATAAGACTTGAGAATGATTTTAGGCTTCTTTGAAACAAAACACTTTTCAAGTTACACAATACTAGGATCAGATCACATTTATAGCAGATTACCATGTTTATAATAACAATAATTGTTTTCCATGAACTACATGTTGTAACTATGTTTTAATCAAAGGGTAACAATGTTTATGTAAATGAATTCAGTACTGTTGACAAAGCCACTGCTACCAGAAGGCATTTATAGCCTCGATAGGTATGCCATTTAACCAATTGAAACACTTTGTTCCCATTTAATATTGTATACTCATGATATATACTTCCAGAAAAAAAATTCCTGTAAGCACATACCTAACATCTCTTCAACCCGACATTGCTTCAATGCCAACGGGATTGTTCAATACCCCGATGAAGTTGTCTTGGTATCATGCATGTATTTACCCGCTACCATCAAGTCTATTTAGTACCCGGACTGGTTTACACACATTTACCACACTTAAGTGTTTTCAAACTTCGTGTTTCATCTTTAAATAATATAATTGGAGATTTACAAATGAAAAAGAGGGAGGGGTGATACTAGAGATCAATTATAGTACAAGTATATTTTCCGATCATTTATTTCTTACTTTAAAACTGGAAAGTTTCATCATGTTTTATAGAGATACAATTTTTTTGTTTAAGAAATATCCTAAAGAATGGAGAATCACTTGAAAGTTATCTTTTAAGAATTAGGGTGGTGTAAAAAGTCTAAGGATAATTGTAATTCCTAGGGATTTTAACATACTTCTGGTGAAATGCTATGGAAGACCATATTTAGTAAAGATTTCCTAGTGATCAAATTTCTCATAATATGATGAGTTGAACCTTAGTGTCATAAAATTTATGAACTTATTCAAATTTCTTTCAAATTATAAGTCTTGAAAAGAATGCTCCCTTTGACAATTGTTTTTGGTTCAGAAACATAGTAACTCAAACAAAGAGAAAAAAAAAGATAATTTTTAAACACAAAAAACAAAAAAAAAACCATATGTACAATATTTACTTGGTATCTCATCTCAAATGATTAATCAAAGATTTTTTTGAGGGCCTACCCATTCACTGGGAAATTGTCTGATTTCCCTTCTAGATTTTGCAAATGAAAGGAGTTAGTACCCTGTTTTTCCAAGACAACAAATGGTCCCAACCACAGATTTTCAAAATTGGTCTGTTAACCTTTATCCTCGTGTGCCTTATCCCATATAAGAACCAGGTCCCCTACATTGAATTTTCTATATCAGGATGAGCTTTCATCAAACCAGCGTTTAACAATCTCTTGGTGCCAATCTAATTTATGTTTAGCTCGTATTCTGATTTCTTTCAATTTAAGTAAAGAATTTATTCATATTTCTAGAGCAAGACATTATTCTTCCTGAACTCTTTGGGATAGCTGAAATGAGGGTAAAAATACATTATGAGGAAGAAATATTCTCATCCATACACAAGGAAGAAAGGGGACTTTCTGATAGATGCCTTTGGGGTTACCCTATCAGCCCATAATGCATTATAAAGGGAAGTGTGCCAATTCTTATGATTATCTGACACTGTTCTTTTCAAAATTTTAATTAAATTTTTGTTTGTTGATTTAGTCAGACCATTCCCTTGGGGGTAATATCTAGCATAATATATTAGCTTGATTCCTTTTTCTAGGTCATACACATTTATGTCTAATGAGGAAAAATAAGAAGCATTGTCAAACACGAGGCATTCTGGTATAAAAAAATGTGTTATGATGTGAGAGTTTAATAACTAAATCAACTTATTAATGTTGAATACTCTTAAAGGCATGGCTTCAGACCACCTAGTAAAATAATCTGTTGTTGTGAGAATGTACTTGTGCTGCTGTGAAGAGGTTGGATTAATTGGACCTATAATATCAAGACCCCATTGCTGAAATGGGGCATTGATTTTAATAGCTTTCAAAGGAAATCTTTCTTTACTCGTCCAACATCCTTTTGACATATGGAATATTTCTGCACTATGGTATGGGGGTCGTTGAATAGTCTGGTCCAATAGTACCTAGATCCAAGGACTTTATGGGCAGTGGTTTCACCACAAAAGTGACCTCCTACATCACCAGAATGTAATTCAGTCAAAACCTTCTAAGATTCTTCTTTTTCTAAGCAACATAGCAATACACCATCAAATTTTTTTTTTTTGAAAATCACATCATTAACTAGTTGGAAAGGTGAATATCTGAGTCTTAGTGCTCTTCTTTTTTTTCGATCAAGATTGAGAGGGGTAGTTCCATGTGTTAAATAAAACTTAGTATCATCATACCAATAATTTTTCGTGTTCTATGTACAACAAATTTTTGTTTCATGTGGTAATGTCGTGTCTGGTATTACTAATTCATGTTTAGGTGAACTAACTGAATCAACAACTAATTTGTAAAGACCTCGAACCTTAATAATTTGTGTTGGTTTAATTTCGAGATCATATTATTGAAGAGAGGTCATCCAATGAGATATTTTCTCACCAATCTCTTTTTGAGCTAATAATGTTTTTACTGCAGGATATGGAATAATGACTTTAGTTCTAGACTTCAACAGGTAGGGCCTAAAGTTTTTTAGTGCTTTGAAAACAAAAAAATCTTGTTGTTCCACTGTAGGATATTTTAATTCAACTCCTTTAAGAACATAACTCATGAATGAGATGGATATTTCATTATCATCATTATTTTTCTGAGTAAGTACTGCAACATATGATCTATCTGATGCAAAAGTGTAGAGGGTAAAATCTTTGGTAAAATCTAGACTCATCAATGATGGGGATTATGTTATAGTTTTGTTGATAGTATTAAAGGCATTATTTTCTCATGACCCCCATTTAAATACAATTTATTTTTTTATCATATTTTGCAAAGGTCTAACCATCTCGGAAAAACTAGGCACAAAACGTCTTACAAAATTTATTTTTCCAAGAAATGTTTGGATGGATTTATTAGATGATGGAGGAAGAATATTGGCTATGGCTTGAGTTCATTCGAGGCCTATTATCATTTCATCTTTTCAAACTATAAATCCAAGTAATCTTCCCTGATCCACTACAAAAATTGATTTCTTAGGGTTTAATGAGATACCAAAATTCCGACAACATTCTAATACACTTTTGAGATGTGACAAGTGATATTTTTTATTATTCAAGAAGACTGTAACATCATCTAGGTAAAAAACCATTGACTAATTAATAAGGCCACGAAAAACAATATACATTTTCCTTTGGAAAGTGGCTTCGACATTAATTAGTTTGAAAGGAATTTTTCAATAAGCATAAGTGCCCCAAGGGGTGCGGAATGTGGTTTTAAGATGATATGGTGGAGACATTAGGACCTGGTTGTACCCCAAGAAAACATTCAATAAGGATAACATTTAAGAACCAAATACCTGTTGTAATATTTGTTCCATGGGAGGAACAATAGAGTTATATTTATGAGAGGCTCGATTTAAGTTGTGGAAATCGACACTTAGTCTTATTTATCCATTATTTTTTCTTATCGGTACTAAATTGGATACCCATTGGGTATGTTGGATAGGGAAAATGATCTTAGTAGAAAACAATTTATTTAATTCTTTTTTTACCATGGGTTCTAGCTTTGGATTCATCTTCCTAAGTTTTTGTTGAAATGGTTGGGTTTGGAGTTTCATGGGTATTACATGTCGTATTATGTTTGGATCAAATGTTTTTAAATCATCATAGGTCCAAGAAAACACATATTTAAATTCTTTAAACAATTTAATAAACACAGATATTTCTTGTTGTGTACACCCTTTTCCCAAATTAATGTTATGAGGATTATCCTTAGTCCCTGAATTTACAATTTCATATTGCAAGGAGGAACTATTTTTTTTGAAATTAACCACCCCCTTAAATATATCATTTACATCATAAAAATTTTAAATTTTGACGATAGATTTAGGGATAGAGTTTACCAAATCATATGAGATTTCATCTGAATGAGGATCAGATATTACCGAGAAATTTCAAAGATTTTCATCATTAGTGTTTTCGTCGATCACTGCACCTTGGAATGTGTCCTCCATATGTAAAAAATTGATAATTTGTTGATCATCATCGAACACCCTCCAATTAGTGATATTATCAGGAATTGATGGTCTGAACATTAATTCAAGAGAAAATGAATTAAGAGAGAGGCCTTCAACATGTAATAATGTTGATGCTACATTTTCTAACAAATCAGCTTCAGAATTACTAGACCTAGGAATAAAATCTATGTTAAAAGTGAGAAATTTATTAAACAACTTCCATGCCTCAGTCTAGTAGAATTATAGGTGAGGTGATAAACAATGAATAACGTTTTTCACCTATATGACTACAATTTCAGAATTGTCAAATACTACTAAGATTTGGACTTCAAGGTTGATGTCTTTCTTCAGTCCCTGTAGAAGAGATTCATATTTTGTTGTATTATGTGTACACTTGAATTCTAATATATAGGAAAAGAATGTCTTATTACCTTTAGGTTCTATCAATAAACAACCAGCAAAAACTCCTTCATGTGATTTTGACCCATCAAAGTATAAAGACCATATTCCATCATTCTCACAACTATTTACAATATTTACATCATTTTTAGAGGCTGATACCTGAGTGCAGACTAATATTTCAAATTGTTGATTCGTGTCTGAAATAGTAGACAGTTTAGCCACAAAATTCCCAAAGAAAGTGTTCATACCTTGACTTTCTAATGTATTCACACTGGGGAGAAAAGGTTCATTTGAATCGTTTAGATCTATACCAATGTATTTCATATAGTGTTCCCTGTTAATTTTGAGCTTATTTGGCTGATCATTTACTGGTAACCATAAATGAGACCAATCTGTAGAAAAATAACCATGTAGTTACTCAAACCAATCTATGCTTAGGAACATGTCATATACCTCTGGAATATCAGCAACTCCTATGTCAATTACCTGGTGCACCTTCGGGTTAGATGATAATCTGATCAATAAGTATTTAATCTCACCAACCACTGGGACATTAGTTCTCTCCAGCTGAACGATTTTGAAAATCAGAAGGTTTAGCATCAGCATTGATCTTTTGACAAATCGATAAATGCATCACATTTGATGAATACCCAGAATCCACCATACAGTTATGCACATTTCTATTGAAGATTTCAAATGTTAACAAAAATGGTGGTACATTTTTTCATGGTGTGGGATAAGCAGTTTGTTGATTTTTATCTGTTGTATTTGAGGCTATTTTGTCTAGATTTTCTATGCTTTTATCCAAATTATCATTCTTTTTATTATAGTCTTCAGGTACCTTTTTTTCTACAACATCCTTTTTTTTAATAATGTTATTTTCCGCCAAGTTTTTGTTTAAAGGGTCTTTATTTTTACTATTATTGGCCATTCTTTGTAACATTTTTTGTTGGATGGGTGGAAACTTAAGAATCTCATAATGGATATATTTTCTTTAATCTCTTAAGATCCTCAATAGGACCGTAGTCTAGATAAAAAAAAATTGATTTTTTTTATGTTTCAACTTGTCTTGATTGTTTTGATATTGTATTGTTATGCGCTTCAGGTGCATATTTTTTTTTTTTATCTTTTGACTCACTTTTAATATGTGTATTATAAGGATGTTGTTTATTATAGAAATTTTCAAAGTTATCTTGAAAAATATTGTATGAAAGATGCCCAAAAAACTGGGGGAAATTAGTCTCCTTGATCTTCATCTTCTGTTTTTGCATCATTTTGATGTTCAGGTGGGACAACAACAAAAATATAAACTTCATCCAATATTTCTTGTATAGCATGGTGTAATCATTCTAAAATCATAACTTCATTCAGAGGGTTTGATATATTGGGAGGATTTTGAAGTGGTCTTCTAAAAGGTGGTCGATAATTTCATTTAATTGAAGATCCTTCCTCTGCAAATATTTTCAAATCTATAACTTGAGTAGATAACTTTTGAAAATATTTTTGTAAGCTCTCCAAATCTAAGGATTCTTGTTATTTCTTATTTGAACGAGGTCGGGTGAGAATTTATATCTTCTTATTATAGGAAGAAATCGATTCATCTTCTGGGTTTGTGTTATCTTTTAAACTGAGAATGTCCTTTTCATTGAGGATTTCCTCTTCAAAATCGTATAGTAGTGTGTTTTTCTTAGACCTTTAAACCCACATATTTGTATTATGATGTAGGGATTTAGCTAACCAAGTTTTCAGCAGGAATGTAATTTGCAGGGATCTTATTTTTAAGTGTAAGGAATCTATGATTAAAGTAATTGACCTTTTATATGGGATTCATCTTCATGTTGGATAATTCCATAACTAGAATTTATGGATATTTGTCATCCCCAAACTTTTGTAAGAAAAAGGATTCAAATTTATCCCAGAAAACAATAGTTTGGATTTGTTATGAAAAATATCATGTGGAGGATTTTCCTTCAAATATATAGGGAAACATCCTACAAACGACATCTTCATGTTCAATATTTCTCAACTTGACAGCCAACATGATTTTTTTTATATGATCCTCGACTGATTTCTTAGAATCGGGATAAAAATTGGGTAACAAATTTTTAGGATGTTTGGGTAAAGGATCTTGGGGTCCTAGTACTTCCACAACATCTTGGTCAAGACAAGGTCTAGCAGGCTTATTTGGATTATCCATCAAAGATGGATTCTATGAAATGCGATATGTTTGAGAAGATTCAGATGATGAACTATCGTCATCGGAGGAATCTCCTCATGAAGGAGGTGGTGAATGAGCAAGTCTACATCCCCGAGAACCTAGGATTGGTGCTTCATATGGATCAATGATGACATCATGCAATGTGTAACTAGGTGTACCAACTGTAATATTATATTCTTGTTCATTGGAAAAATCAAGGGGTTGATGTAATTGTTCACAAAACTTTCTAAGTCTGGCCAATGCACCCTGGGTTCTTATTATTGACTGACAAAAATTACAAATAATTTCTTGTACATAAATTCCTTGCAGAATCGGTGTCACAAGTTCAACAAGAATGTTAGGTTTGGTGTAACATCTCTCTTCGTTATGACTACAAGTGAAGCAGACGTGCAAAGGATTTATTTTTATTTTTATTTTTAAAGGAAGGATGGTGATGACAACAACAATTAACCACACAAATGACGATGAATGCAAGCATGCAATCTAGGAAACAGGACAATATGAATCCATGCACTGGCACAAGATAAAATGGGTAAAACATGCGTAGACAACAAGGATAAAAATGACTACCTGCCCGACGTAAACAGGTCACGCCTACAAGCTTAAGGGACAACATCCCCCTCCCAAGACAATGACCTTGAAGAACAAGACTAGAACCTCAAGGTGCGTGAACCAAACACATGAGGGCGTTCTAACCAAGCACCGAAAAAACCTTACAATGCTCAACAATACCCACACAGAACGCAGAGACTTCGGCCAAGTTCTCATTCATCGCTATCCAATAAGGCATGCCATGATCCCCTCATCAGGAATCGTGTCGTCCCCAGGTGATAGACGCGTAAGTAACTTTGCACAACACATCCTATCGAGACCAAGGACTCTAGATAAATCTGATGCATTGGGACAAAACGACTAATAAGGAGACTACACCCATACTTCACACAAAAGAGCGACAGAGGCAAGATGACTACAATCAAGGAAGAACTCAAGATAATACATGACTTCGTCAACAACCCAACCATTAATAACATCTAAAATAGTCAATATTGACCATCTAATTTAACATCAATTACTAATCTAATAGTAAGTCAATTTCAATTAGTCCACAAATTACAATTCTAAATTAACATAAAAAATCAACAAGTCTAAATTGAAATTAAGTCAATGTACGCCAATCTAATTTAACATTAATGACAATATAATTGGCAATCAGAAATTAATCACTAAATACCATCCCACTTAAGAATTCCCTCATAAACAATCATTAACAATATTAATGTACAAGCTGCAATGATCACGCTTGTTAGCTACATTAATTTATAAATTGTCATTAGGGTACCATCTAATTAAACATTAAAAGTGTATCAAGTGAGCAAGTCTAAATCATAGTTTGTTCATCAACATACCATCAATTTAATCTTAAATGCAATCAAATTTAGCAAGCTTAATTATGGCAATACTAACAATATAACCACAGTTACATTTTAATTGATAAGTCAATTTAATCAATGTTACCACTTAAAGGACAAGATTGTTCTAAATTAGTTGTCTAATCAATTGAAGGGCTATCTAATCATGATAATCATTTTCTGTATTAGGTAAAAATAAATTCCATTGTTGCAACTATTGTTACATTATACAAGGGTTGTCAATTAATAACAAGAAGTGTGTAGATTGACAAGTCACCGGGTAAACTAAATATAACATGACCATAATTAAAATGGGGTTCAATTAATTCATGCATTGACTGCCAATTAAAAACAGAACATGAAAATCACTGAGAAGGTACACCCATCTTTCACAGGGAAGATTACAGAGATCCCCGCCAGGTTTTGGTCACCAAAATGCAGAGGAAAAGGTGTGACAACAAATTCAAGGTTACAATCGTTGGTGGTAATGTGTCACATCAGTTACATGGTTACAATTCGTTGAGGTAAGGTGTCACGGAAATTTGTGTAAGCCAACAATAGAATGGAATTAGTTAAACATAGGGTCGCATTGCCAGAAACACAAGCGGGTTTCCATTAAAATAGGTCGTTGTGCATTTAGAGATATAAATTCGCCTTGTCATCAAATACAATTCGTAAATTCCATTAATTAATATCGAAGACACATTAAATACCTTTTTTTTATTTTCACTTAACCAGGATCAACAAAAATGCAGGCTCAATACAGATATTATGATTTCCTCAACAAGCATCTCACTGTCAAAATGCCTTCAACGAATTTAATGCACAAAAATACATAAATACATAGTCAACATTTAAAACATATAGTGTCCATTCAACAACAAAATGTAGTCATCATTAAACGGCAATTTCGTGGTCATTCTAGTAGAAAACATAGTCAACAATTAAAGCAAACTTGTGGTCTTTCAACAACAAACACAGTCATTATTTAAGGGGAAAATCGTGGTCATTCCAGCAGCACCACAGTCATCTTTAAATAAGAAAAATTGTTGTATAGAGACAAAACATAAGGGATTACCTTGTTGTTATCATTTAATTTTGCAAATCATTGTACCACACATCCAAGGAAATAAGGAATAAAAATGATTATTGGTAAGAGGTGATGAGCACACAAACCAATCAATAAAAAGAAGACGTTTTGGTTCGATTCAACATCATAGAAAAATAAAAATGTAAGGTATCTACAACTCAGGGATGCGTCGAATGTACATATTATATCATTTCTGAAAGGTAAAATTTCTTATTAGAATTAAATTCCTTTTATATGGTCAAATTGATGCAGGAGCATCGTAGGCAAGCGAACGAATAAAACGCGGATGGTGAAAGACAACTGGATATGTACTAGCGCACCTTTTGAAAATATTTTTTGAAGTTGAATAATAGAAGCATTAATGTAAAATATGGGAGAATGTAATTGCATTTATGTTTTGAAAATTGTAAATAGATCATGAGCGCTACTCTCATCTGTCAGATAAGGAGGCATTTATTTGAATTGAATGTAAAGTAGTTGTAGTTTTTAATTCTGATCAGATAGTTAGAGCTATAGGAGGGAAAACGGATAGAAAATACACCCTCTCTTGTATCATTGTATGATTTGAATAAGATATAGAGCTGTAGAGAGAAAGAACACAGAGAAGAATCCATTTACAAGAACACTTGAGTTAATATACGAATGCTTTGACACAATTTCATGGTGTTATTATGCTTACCATTTACATCTGTTGAATGGTATGTTTACAATGTTTTGCTTTTCTATTATGCATTTATTTCAATGATGTGTCTGTATGAATGCTCTTGATTTCATGTTGAATGTGTGAAATATGTGAGGAGAGAAAATTGAGTTTCAATTTTTTCTATTCCTTAGAAATCCTACAAAGAGTGTAGTGAATGTCCTCAAGGTGTGCATTAATGAGGGTCTGAGTTTTATCTCAGAAAGATCAGGAAGGATATTGTTTTCCTCATACCAGGGGAAGTCCAGATACAACACAGATCCGTTCAAGGAGTGCGCAAGTGGATTGAAGTCTTATACTTTATCAACTAAGGAGGAAGGTTGAAGGACTATTGTTGCAAGGAGTGGACATAGTCGAAGGATCAAATAACTAGAGGTTATTTGTGAATGCCTCAAGGAGTGCATGAAAGATTCCTAAGAAAACCCCTGAGGTTTCAACAGAAAGATAAAGAGGGAAAGAACCTTGAAGAGTTCAAGGGAAGGTGAGTGTATAAGTTACTCAACAGGGAGGAAGCTCGGAAGATTTGACGTGAGAGTGCTCAACGGAGGAATATTGAAAGATGGAACAGACTGTGGAGTCGCTTCAAGGAGAAGTGTCGATTTTCTGTGGACCATTGGATCTTGCAGGCCAGTGGAGAGATTTAGGACAAGTGTTTCTCATCACTCATAAGCTTAGGAGGAATAGTGGTAGTTGGATTTGGATCAACGAGGGTCGTTGATCTCATGTCCTTGAATTTTGTTGTTTTAGAATTCAGGAAGTGGAGAAGGTTGTGACTCTGAGTCAAGAGTCATGAAATCCCGTTTCACGAAGTCCCAAAAGAACTAGGACCTTCATATCATGAGTAGCGGAGAGTCATTGATGTGTGGCAAGGGGTTGTCATGGTTTTGGAAGTCGTAAAAAGGAGTTGTTGCATCGCAAAACGTCGATATGAAAAATTTCGGTTGCCAAAAAGACTGCACCCCAACTCATAGTCAGATTTCACATCAGAGAAAAGTCAAGGAAGGAATCAAATTCCCATTGGACTTTTCAAGTTTCGGGGATTTCTGAGTCAAGGCGACTCACATATGGAGTCACAAAGTCGTGAAAGCCAAAATACCCATTTGGGTAAAGGCTATGGTCATATCAGAGATCACGTGAGAGTGAGTTGGCACTTAGTGTTTCGTTGCATTGGTGCAACTCCAAAGAAGGACCTATGGATACGCACTTGCGGGTGTGAGTGATTTCCTGTGGGAAAATCAAAGTTTCAATCAAACTCTTGGGGAGATAAAGAATGATCCTAAGACTAGGAGGTTGCACAGAACCTGCTGAGGTAGGGGGTGCTATGTCAGAGTGGTATCAGAGCCACAAATTTTGAAATTTTGTAGCAGAGAATATTTTACAACAATGCCGCCAAGAAGACTTTAAGAAATACCAATGACCAATCCAGTTGTGGAAAGGAAAATGAGAGAACTTCGTGCTTGATTAGATGCTATGAAGACAACACAGAGATGGACAATTAATGTTGGAGATGTCAGTGAAGCCGAAAGAAAAAATGAGGATGGTGTTGAAGAAGAAGTCACAGTCGAGGACGTTGCAGAAGAACGTCTATTCAGAGATATTGTAAGAATCAAAGCCAGAGAAAAGATGGACATTCTGATGTATGAAGGAAAATTAGACGTTGAAGAGATGCTAGATTATTTTAGGGCTATGGATAAATACTTTGACTATGAGGATGTTGAGGAAGATAAGAAATTTAAACATATTGTCACTAGACTTAAAGGGAATGCAACATTGTGGTGGGATGAACTGTAGGCTGACAGGCGTTGCAAGGGCAAGAAAAGAATCAAAATCTGGAATAGGATGGTTGCAAAAATGAAAGACAAATTTATACCTAGGGACTACCAAATTAATATGTTTCGAAGAATGCAGAATTTGAGACAGAAAGAGATGACAGTAAAAGAATACACTGAGGAATTTTATAGGCTCAACATCAGGGTTGGTCATCATGAAAGCGATGATGAAAAGGTCGTCAGATACATGAATGATCTGAGATATGACATTCAATATGAAATAAGAATGATGACAATTAGAAATGTTGAAGATGCTTATCAAATGGCTCTGAAGGCTGAAGATAAATTATCCCAAAAACAAGGTCTAAGAGGCCAAGGTCGAAGTCAGAGTAGAGGCAAAGAAATTGCCCAGGACAGGACTCAGAAGCCAAAGGAATAAGAAAAGAAACCCCATACTCATCTTGAAAGAGGAGGAATTTCATAGGGAAGACAGTATACCGATAGGGATACTTTTCCATGAGCAAGAGGAAGAGGAAGAGGCAGAGGAGGTGAGATAAAATGTTTTGTTTGTGGAAATATCGGACATAAATCTTTGAATGTCCCGATAGAAAAAGGGATAGAGGTGAAGTTCACATTTCAGAAGCACAAAAGAGAAATGTTGAGGTAGAAAATGCAGAAGGAGGAAGATCCTTAATGATGCAGAAAGTTCTCTTGACACCAAAGAAAGAGATAGAGAATCCAGTCCAAAGAAACAGTTTGTTTAGAACTGCTTGCAAGACCAAGGATAGGGTATGCAAGGTAATAGTGGATAGTGGAAGCACAGACAATTTAGTATCCACAGAAATGGTGGAGAAGCTAGAATTGGAGACTGTTTCACATCCAAGCCCATACAAAGTCACATGGTTGCAAAAGGGACATCAGGTAACTATCACTAAACAATGTCTAGTTGAGTTTAATATAGAGGGATATAAGGATGAAATTTTATGTGATGTTATTCCCATGGATGTCTATCATCTTTTGTTGGGGAGACCGTGGCAATATGACAAGAATGTGGTTCATGATGGAAGAAAGAACACATACACCTTGGAAAAGAGTGGTAGAACGCATATGCTACTGCGAATTAGAGACAAGGACGTGAAAGTAGAAGCCAACAATACTATACTTATCATGATTGGGAAGGAGCTTCTGGATGAAGTCAGGAAAGAAGAAGGCATGTAGTTTCCTGTGGTGAAAAATCCTAGAGTCATTATGACCAGTGCCAAGATAGATGATCTACCTGAGGAAATTCAGGAACTGTTGGAGGAGTTTGTTGATATAGTGGTGGATAAATTACCTTGTTCGTTGTCGCCCATTAGGAGAATAAGTCATCATATTGATCTTATACCTAGGGCGAGTTTACCAAACAAAGCAGCGTACATATTGATGCTACAGGAGAATGA